>UESW01004641.1:250897-278747 GCA_900491605.1 Calamus simplicifolius | reverse complement strand
CCTCAGCCGAGCTATCCCTGTCTCTCGGCCTCCGCCGAGCTATTCCTATTCACCGTGCCCCGCTAGCCGAGCTATCCTTATGCCCGGCCAGACCGGGCACTCAAGCACCTCTGCGGAATCGGCACGGAGAGTTTAAACAAAAATCATACCCGAGAGTGGCCTAGAGCCCTGGAGCCTACACCGTCTCTGAATCTCAAGACATCAACCAGCTCTCCCAGCGTCGATCCTCTAACTAACAAGATACGAATCTTACTGACCTCATAACAAACTGGATTCGAATCCTAACGGCTTTCGACCCACGACGCCCCCAAGGAATCAGGTGATCCTCTATAAATAGAACTGTCTTCCGACTTCTCAGGTATGCGCACTTGCTTACTGCCCACTCTCTACCTACCTCTTGTTCACCCCTTTCCGCCATTAACGCTCTGCTCAGAGCTCTCGAAAGGCCATCCTGAGAGACTCTTCAGCGAGAGCCTTCTCCTCATATTTGTTGATTGCTGATCCCCACTGACTTGAGCGTCGGAGGGTCTTCCGCGGAGGGCCACCCCAAAACCTCTCGCGTGAGGACTGTTTTGCAGGTCAGCCCAGAGGGAGCCCATCCAGAAGCCCGATCGTGCCCGAGTCGGAGGACAGATTTTAGCAGCAACAAATTGGCGCTAGAGGAAGGGCCCGATCTCGATCTGAAAGAGAACTCCTCCCATGGCCAATCGAAGAAAGGCTACCTCCGAAGCCCGGGATCAGGTCGCCTCCCAAAGACCTGATCCGGTGAGCAATATAGCGCCTCTGCCGCCATCGGCTGAGACTCCATCGCCACTAGTGGCCCGAGTGACCCAGGACCAGTTTGCCTCACTGGTCCAACAAGTCCAAGCTCTGGCCCATCTAATCTAGGGGCGCTTTGAAGCCCCCCATCTTGCCTACTCCGCACCTTCCTGAGGAGAATGGCCCCCGCTCGTCCAGCATCTCTTCTTCCGGCCCGCATGGGGTTGTAGACCCCCTTCGTCATCCTAAGGAAGCTGAGCCAACCCCCAAGGGGTCTACGGCAAGGATCTTCCCCGATCTCGGCGGGCCGATCCCTCTCTCGGTGTTCTCTCGTCACGACTCGACACCGTCTCATTTCTCTCTTGCCCAGCTCCTCCTGTTGTGCCTGAGGAGATCCGCCGGCAACTCCGGGAGATGCCAGGAGCTGGATGCCGCCAAGCAGGCCCATCCGCTCAGCATAAGGCGGAGCAGGGCATTCCCTTCTCAAGGAGATCATGAGGAAGTGATTCCCTCCCATGTCAAATTACCCGCCATCGAGCCTATCATGGATCCTCTGATCCATGACCACCTCAGCAGCTTCCGATCGATCATGATGTTCCAGGGGCATCAGATGCGATCCTCTGCCGCCTTCCCTTCCACCCTCAGGGGGTCCGCTCGAACCTGGTTTAATGCCTTAAAACCAGGTTCCGTTGGTTCATTTGACGAGCTGAGCTGCCTCTTCATCAGCCAGTTTGTCAGCAGCCATCGTCACCGGTGGAGGTCTGACTCCCTCTCTGAGGTTAAGCAGAGAGAGGGGGAGTCCTTGAAGAAATATCTCGGCCGTTTCAATATGGCCATGCTGGAAGTGGACCACCTTAATCATGAGGTGGCCATGTCCGTCCTGGCCGGCGGAGTGTTGAAGGAGAGTGACTTTTACCTGGCATTGGAGGTCAGCTACCCTCCGAACCTCTCCGATATGATGGCCCTGGCGGACAAGTACGCCAGAGTTAAAGAATCAGGAGAGCTGCCCGCACCGAGCTGACAAGGAAGAAGAGTCCAAGAGCTCGGACAAGCACCGATCTGCCCACCAGCCGAGCCCACCTCGCGCCAAAGGGTTCCTCTGCCGCCGCCAAGGAACCGCACCCGGAGCCCACCTAGAGGTTCAACCGGTTCACCCCGCTCACTCCCAAGGGTGGAGATCCTCATGGAGATAGAGCGTCAGCTCCCTCGACCACCTCCTCTCCGAGGGAATGCGGCCCGGAGAGACCCCACCAAATATTGCCGCTACCATCGGGACCATGGCCACGACACAAGGAGTGTTGGCAGCTGAAGAACGAAATCGAGAGGCTCATCCAGCGGGGTAGGCTGGATCAATTCAGGAGAGCGCCCGAGCCAAGGAACGGGGGTGACCGCCAGCCTAAGCCCCAGCAGCCTCCTCCTCCGAATCCTTCGGTCGCCGGCCACATCAATGTGATCGAGGCGGTCGGTAGTCCGTCGAGCTGGCAGGACGATGAAGAAGGTTCAGCGCCAAAGAGAGCAGGACTAATGAGCTCTCCTCCGACAATGACCTCCAAAAGATACAGTTCCCGCATGACGTGCATTGGTTGTATCCCTCAATCTGAACAATTATGATATAGACCGAATCCTTATCGATAGTGGGAGCTCTGTCAATGTTTTGTATCTCGATGTGTTTGTGAAGATAAATTGCTCATGGAGAATCTTCGAGCCATGGACTCCACTCTAATGGGGTTCACCGGCGATGTTATTACCCCAGAGGGGGTCATGACCTTGACGGTCCGCGCGGGAACTTGGCCTTGCGTTGCCACTGTTCATACAGATTTTTTGGTGACCAAGCTTCGGTCACCCTACAATGCAATCTTTGGGACCGGCCTGATGTCCCTTGGAGCTACTGTCTCCATCCCGCATCTAGCAATGAAGTTCCCTACCGGATGGGAGTAGGAGTAGTTCGAGGAAACCAAGCTGTAGCTCGGCAGTGCTTTGTTACTAGCCTTCATCCAAACTGCCCGAGGTTGATGGACTGGACGCTCGGGAGGACTTTGCCGAGCAATGAGGAGAACCAGCCGAAGAGCTGAGGAGGTACCGCTGAACAAAGCTTAGCCCGACCAAACCATAAGGATCGGGTCGCTGCTGAAAGGGAAACCCCGGCTGGAGCTGATTGACTTTCTCCGAAGGAATGTTGATGTCTCGCCTGGTCCACTTCTGATATGCCTGGAATCAGCCCAGACGTTCTCATCCACTGTCTTAACGTGGATGAGATGTCTCGGCCCATGAAGCAGAAGAAAAGGAGCTTCACCCCGAGCGACAGAAGGCAATCGAGGAAGAAGTTGACAAGCTCATCGAGGCAAATTTCATTCGGGAGGTAAATTATCCGAGCTGACTGTCCAATGTTGTCATGGTGAAGAAGTCGAACGGTAAATGCGGATCTGTATCGATTCACCGACCTTAATAAAGCATGCCCGAAGGATAGCTTCCCTCTCCCTCGGATTGACCAGCTTGTAGATGCCACTTTCGATCATCAGATGCTGACCTTCATGGATGCATATTCGGGCTACAACCAAATCCAAATGGCGCCCAAGGATGAAGAAAAGACCGCCTTCATAACCGACCGAGGTACTTATTGTTACTATGTCATGCCTTTTGGTCTGAAAAATGCAGGTGCTTCTTACCAGAGGCTGGTTAACAAGGTCTTCAAGGAGCAAATCGGTCGAAAAATGGAGGTATATGTTGACGACATGCTGGTCAAAAGCAAAGAAGCATCCCAGCATATTAAGGATCTCTCTGAGAGCTTTGCAACACTCCAAAAATATCGGATGAAGCTCAACCCAACTAAGTGCGCCTTCGGTGTCAACTCTAGAAGTTTCTGGGCATCATGGTTTCTCAGCGGGGCATTGAGGCCAATCCGCAGAAGATTCAAGCCCTTCGGCAAATGGCACCCCCAGCATCCGTCAAAGAGGTCCAGCGCTTGACTGGAAGGATCGCGGCCTCAACCATTTCATGGCTCGATCGGCCGAGAAATGCCTTCCTTTGTTTAAAGCTCTCCGATCAGCCAAGAATTTCCAATGGTCTCCCGAGTGTAGAAATCGTTTGAGGACCTCAAGAGATATCTCGGCTCTCCACCCCTCCTCAGCAGTCCAATCCGGGAAAATGTTATTTCTGTACTTGGCAGTTTTAGAAGGCGCCGTTGGCTTAGTGTTGGTCAGAGAAGAGAACAAGATCCAAAAACCGATCTATTATGTTAGCAAGCTGCTCCGGGACGCCGAGACAAGGTACACCTGGGTCAATAAGTTGGTTTTGGCCCTGGTAACGTCGGTGCGGAGGCTATGACCATATTTTAAGTACATTCTGTGACGGTCCTTACCGACCAACCCATCAAGGCGGTGGTCCATCGTCCGGAGACATCAGGGAGAATGGCTAAGTGGGCCGTCGAGTTAAGCGAGCATGATATCCGATACCAACCTCGCTCGGCCATCAAAGCACAGGTTCTAGCTATTTCCTCCTTGAATGTACCATCCCGGAGGATGGCTCCACTCCGGACTCCTCTGAGCACCCAAGATCGATGCCCTGTGGCTGCTCCATGTTGACGGGTCGTCTAATGCCAATGGCTCCGGCGCTGGCTTAATCCTCACCAGCCTAGAGGGGGCGACCTTCGAGTACGGCGTTCGCTTCTCCTTCCCAGCCTCCAACAATGAAGCCGAATATGAAGCTCTGCTCGCTGGACTCCGAATCGCCCGTGACCTTAAAGTGAAGAGCTGAATGCCTTTACCGACTCTCAATTGGTAGTCGGTCACGTGCGGGGTGAGTTCGAGGCCCGGGAGCCGAACATGATTCGGTATCTCTAACAGGTGCGGGACTTACTTTCCCACTTCTCTAATTTGAAATCATACAGGTCCCAAGATCCGAGAATGCAGGCGCCGATCTATTGTCTCGGCTAGCAACTATGGAATCGATGGATTCTGAGCAGAAGTTTTCCCTGGAGATTCTGAAAAATCCTAGCATCGCGAAGGCTGACCGAGTGATGCAGGTCGAGGCCGAACCATCCTAGTTCGACCCCATATTGAAGTATCTTAAAGAAGGGTCGCTTCCAGCCGACCGCAAGGAAGCAAGGAAGCTGAAATTGCAAGCAACCCACTATGTGCTGATCAACGACCAGCTGTATAAGCGATCCTTTTCCATGCCTCTACTCAAGTGTCTTCGCCCATCTAAGTGATTATGCTCTTCAGGAGGTACATGAGGGAATCTGCGGCAACCATCTGGGGAGTCGGTCCTTATGCCCAAGGTGTTGCACCAGGGGTATTATTGGCCACCATGCAAAAGGATGCTGACAATCTCGTCCGAGCGGGCGACCCATGTTAGAGACATTCCAACATCCAGAGGCTCCCTTCCGCCAGTTTGGTCCCTATTTCCTTTGCTTGGCCCTTTGCTAAGTGGGGGATGGATATTCTTGGCCCTTTTCCCCTCGCCACTGGACAGAGAAAGTTCTTGTTGTCGCCATCGACTACTTCACCAAGTAGGTGGAGGCCGAGGCAGTTGCCCAAATAACCAAAGCTCGGGCCAGGGACTTCATATGGAGATCCATTATTTGTCGCTTTGGCCTTCCACATACTATTATCACCGATAATGGTAAGCAGTTCGACAACCCAAAGTTCCAAGGTTTCTGCGAGGAGCATGGAATCTGCCACCGCCTTGCATCGGTAGGGCATCCGCAAGCCAACGGAGAAGCCGAGGTGACTAATCGGACCCTGCTTCAAGGGATCAAGGCTCAACTTGCCAGAGCCCGAGGCAGATGGGCGGACGAACTTCACCATGTCCTATGGGCCTACTGCACAATCCAGAGAATCCCCACTGGCGAGACCCCATTCCGGATGGCCTTCGGCACGGAAGCCATCATCCCCATGGAGATAGGACTTCCTTCTCCGCGGGTGGAGAGCTACTCGGAGGAAGCTAACGACGAGCAGCTCCGCACCAATCTTGACATGGTGGAAGAAATCAGAGAGAAAGCTCAATCAGGGTAGCTGCATATCAGCAAAGAGTGGCTCGCTACCACGCCTCTAGAGTCAAAGGAAAATCCTTCGCACCCGGCAATCTCGTCCTCCGAAAAGCATCCGTCTCCAAACCATTAGAACAAGGAAAGTTGTCTCCGAACTGGGAAGGCCCCTATCAAGTGGTGAAAGTCATCGAACCTAGCACCTACAAGCTCTAGGATCTGAACGAAAAATCTATTCCCCGGATGTGGAATTCGGACAATCTCCATATATACCACTAGTAGGGTACGCTTTCTATAGACTCGCCATATTTACAGCATTAGCATCCTGTCTCTATTATTCATGGCTTGATCGCTGCAATTATTTTTTCTGAAAAGTCATAAAGAAAAATGGATGTTACTTACCCATTCTCGGCATGACCGAGCTATCTCCTTGAGTAGCGATATCTCCACACCATGGCTGGGCTGAGTCCTATTCAACAAAGACTCGGTATGGTCAAGCACCCCCAGTACGGCTGGGGGCCAAGTGATCTCCAAAACTTTATTTGGATTTGGGCAGCGTACAAGCCCCGACCGGACCAAAGAACGAAGAAAACTTCGTCCGGATTCGGGCAGCTTACAAGCTCCGACCGGACCAAATGGTAAAAAAACTTTGGTCGAATTCGGGCAGCTTACAAGCCCCGATCGGACCGAAGAGCGAAGAAAACTTTGCCGGATTTGGGCAGCTTACAAGCCCCGGCCAGACCAAAGAATGAAGAAAACTTCGTTCGGATTCGGGCAGCTTACAAGCCCTGACCAAACCAAATGGTGAAGGAATTTCGACCAGATTCGGGTAGCTTACAAGCCCCGGTCGGATCAAATGGTGAAGGAATTTTGATCGGATTCGGGCAGCTTACAAGCCCCGGTCGGACCAAATGGTGAAGGAATTTCGATCAGATTCAGGCAGCTTACAAGCCCCGATCGGACCGAAGAGCGAAGAGAACTTCGGTCTGATTTGGGCAGCTTACAAGCCTCGGCCAGACTGAAGAGCGAAGAAAACTTCAATCGGATTCGGGCAGCTTACAAGCCCCGGCCGGCGCCGAAGAATAAAAGCACGGCTAAAGCCAAAGTGCGTTACTTATTAAAAGCCTCGGCCAAAGCCGAAGTGCATTTCCATTTCTTATTAAAAGCCTCGGCCAAAGCCGAAGTGCATTTCCATTTCTTATTAAAAGCCTCAATCAAAGCCGAAGTGCGTCACTTATTAAAAATTTTGGCCAAGACCGAGTGAAAAGAACAAATGTTTTGAAGATAACAGCAAACATAAAAGTTGCAAAATCCTCTTTTTCATTTGTCACAAAAAGGGCAAAAAAGAAAGAAAAAGATACATGAGCCCTCACTGAGGCTTATCATCTTCTCCGGGAACCACCGAGCCCTCCTCACGCCGAGCTGACTCAGCGATCTGTCGTCGAAGGGATGCTACTTCCCGCTCTAGCCAGCTATTGGCACGATGAAGGAGCTCGACCTCCCTCATAGAAATGGCCAGATATTATTCGGCTACCCTCTGAAGCCGCTCGCGATCCGCGAACATTGACGCCAGGGCCTCCCCGTCAATGGTTACCATAACGCGGCTCCCCTGGGACCCCCACGGCCATTAGCGCCGCTGCTTGGCGCCTCAATTGATCGCCTCTCACCTTCAGAAGCCATCTCAGAACCCATAAATTCTTGGGAGATCGGCTGAAAAGATGACTAACAGAGGCATCCTCCTCATCCGTATTTAAACCGCTCCTGGTGAATATTTCGATCGATTTGAGCCATTAATTTCAACCCATGGAAACTCGCCGCGCGTCGCTACCTCAGTGGGTGCTCGCGAGAAACGCAGAGTTCCGCCCCTTGTCGAAGAGGATCATTAATAATGTTGAGGCGCTCAAGGAGTTCCCTTTTGGGGACTAGACTCCCTTCAATCTGCCGGACCCTTTCAAAGTAAATGATCTTGAAAGTCTGCCAGACCCCCCCTTAATTGAATGTCCTCGAAAGTCTACCAGACTCCCTCGAATTAGGTATCCTCGAAAAATGCCGAGCGAGGTTACAAAGGAAACAGGGGAACAAGATTCTCCAAGAAGAAACAAAAGAGCACTGCGAACGGAAATGGCGCTGTTACGACTTTATTTCTCCCCAAAGGTTACCGCCTCAAAGAGAAGATAAGGTGTCTTGATCGAAACACCCAGAACCGCCATCGCATGCACCATGAAAATTGGGATTTGATACGTGGCGCTTCCCCCAACCGTTGCCCCAAAGAAACGACGGATTCATCCCGTAAAGGCATGGCGGCCGCGCAGCATTAATTAGGGCATCATTATGAAGGCTGTCAAATCCATATCCCTCCATTCAGATCGTGCCATCTAGAGCTATACTTCCTACGCCCGAACCTACGCTTCGAACTAAGGAGTAGGGGGCATGTGTTGAGGGGTAAAATCGCCATTGCATTAATAATCGTGCAAGGGGTTAGGATCAGCCCTGACTCCCACATGCTGTGCAATACCCATTAGAGATGAATCAGCCTCAGTGGATCAAGGTGCTTTAGCCCCTCGGCGAGCCAAGGATTCCCAAGGCGTGGATCACATCTTTCGGTCTCAGCCGAGCTATCCCTGTCTCTCGGTCTCAGCCGAGCTATAACATCTCTTGGCCTCAGCCGAGCTATTGACATCTCTCGGCCTTAGCCGAGCTATTCCCATCTCTTGGCCTTAGTCAAGCTATAGCATCTTTCGGCCTCAGCCAAGCTATTCCTATCTCTCGGCCTCAACCAAGCTATCCCTGTCTATTGGCCTCAACAGAGCTATCCATGTCTGTCGGCCTCAGCCGAGCTATTCCTGTCTGTCGGCCTCAGCCGAGCTATTCCTGTCTCTCGGCCTCAGCTGAGCTATCCCTATCTCTCGGCCTCCACCGAGCTATTCCTATTCACTGTGCCCCGCCAGCTGAGCTATCCTTATGCCCCGGTCAGACCCAGGCACTCAAGCACCTCTGCAAAATCCGGTGTGGGAGAGATTAAACAAAAATCATACCCGAGAGTGGCCTAGAGCCCTGGAGCCTACATCATCTCCGAATCTCAAGACATCAACCAGCTCTCTCAACCATCGATCCTCTAACTAACAAGATACGAATCTTACTGACCTCATAACAAACTAGATTCGAATCCTAACGGCTTTCGGACCCACGACGCCCCAAGGAATCAGGTGATCCTCTGTAAATAGAACCATCTTCCGACTTCTCAGGTATGCGCACTTGCTTACTGGCCTACTCTCCATCTACCTCTTGCTCACCCCTTTCCGCCATTAACGCTTTGCTCAGAGCTCTCGAAAGGCCATCCTGGAGAGACTCTTTAGCGAGAGCCTTCTCCTCATATTTGTTGATTGCTGATCCCCGCTGACTTGAGCGTCGGAGGGTCTTCCGCGGAGGGCCACCCCCAACGCCTCTCACGTGAGGACTGTTTTGCAGGTCCGCCCAGGAGGGAGCTCATTCAGAAGCCCGATCGCGACCGAATCAAAGGACAGATTTCAACAGCAATAAGTATTATATATCAACTCTGACAAGAAGTACAAAACTAAGGGAAGCATTGTCCGCTAAAAGCTTAAACATAAGGGATGAGTCTAAGGGGCATCAAGATGAGCCTATGGAAAATCTGGATACTGTATCTCTTGATGAAGATAATAATAGAATTGTTAATATCGGTTCGCCTCTACAAGGTGAGGTCTAGGAGCAAATCATTAATTTTCTTCAAGCCAATTACGGTGTGTTGCCTGAATAGCAATAGATATGCTAGGCATAGACTTAGAGGTTATCATCTATTGGCTTAATTTGGACCCTAATCATAAATTATTTAGCAAAAGAAGAGAAACTGTTTCCTAGACCAGCAACAAGCTTTGAATAAAGAAGTAGACAAGCTTCTGGATGCATGTTTCGTAAGAAAAGTCAACTACCTAAATTGGTTTGCCAATGTAGTCAAGATGGAAAAGGCGACAAAAAAAGGGGATGCATGTTGACTTCATGGACCTTAACAAAACTGACCTCAATGACAACTTTTTATTACCTAAGATTGATTAGCTTGGCAATTTGGCAAATAGACATGAATTGCTTAGCTCCATATAAGTATTGTCTAGCTACAATTAGAATAGAATGCATGAGACGGATGAGGAGAAAATAAACTTCATCACAAAAAAGAGGTTGCATCGTTATAAAGTCATGCCTTTTAGACCGAATAATGTTGGAGTGACCACAAAGACTAATCAACAATAGATTTAAGGACTTGATAAGAAAAACTATAGAGGCCTATGTGAACGACATGTTGTCAAGAGTTTGAAAGCTAACATTTTAAGGCCATCACATTACTGGATAAAACTCAACTCAAGCAAATGTACTTCTATGTTTATATTAGAAAATTTTTTGACCTCATAGCCAGCGAGGAACGGAGGCCAACTTAGAGAAGATATGATTGTCTTGGAGATGGCAACTCTTAGGTTGGTGAAGGAAATACAATGCTTAGCTAGGCATACTGTGGTCCTAAGCTAGGATGTTTCAATCTTGATTCAGAAATGTCTTTATTTCTTTAAAGTTCTGAGAAACATCAAGTATTTTGAGTGGATCAAGGAATGCTGTTAAGAATTTGAAGAACAGAAGAAGTGCCTTAGCTCACCTGACCTACCCACTAGTTCAAAGGTGGGGGAAGAGCCTTTCCTTCATATGGTAAACTTAGATGTAAACATCAAAATAATACTAGTTTGAGAAGAAGAGAAAAAGCAAAAGCTAACTATTATAACGGTAGGGTCATGTGTGGTGTCAAACTTTTTAGTATTTTTAAGATGCTTACACTTTGCTTGCACTTTTAAGGTAAAACAAAACCTTTCAAATGCTTTTCTTGAGAAAGCTTCAATTTGAAACTATTCTGCAAAGCTCTATTTATGAATATTAGAAAGTTATTTTATTAAACTTAAATATTATAGGTTTAAACCATTAGAACAGTCATATTTAATATTAGAATAAATATGATTATAATAATATAATATAATATATTAAAATATTATAATATTGCTATAGTATAATGATTTCATTATCTTGTAATTCAATGAATATAGTATGAAAAATATTATTATAACTATAATATAATTATGTAGCATAAAATAATAAAAATATATTATAATAAAAAATTATATTCATTATTATGTTTTAATTATTCAGCACTATTCATTATTATGCTTTAATTATATTATAATAAAAAAATTATAGGCTTCTGTCTACAATGCAATCACTTATGCCTCCATTATTCAGCATTACTATAAAGCCTCTGGTCAGAAAGTTAATCTTCAAAAGTATATGGTCTGTTTTAATCCAAAGATAAAGGGCAGAACTAGGGAGGCCATTCTTCGTACCCTAGGCATCACTATTCAGATTGATCGGCTATCTTATTTCGGGATCCCTATCATGAAAAGACGGCCACGGAGCAGCGATTACATTGACCTAGAGCATCAAGTTCGTGACTGTCTTGATGGATGGCAGGCGATGGGTCTATCAATGATGGTGAGAATTACCCTACTATGCTCAGTTCTTACTTCTCTTCCGCTTTATCTCCTATCCAATGCTACTATCCCGATTTGTCCGAGAACGATAAAGAGATGCTTTAGGAATTTTCTCTGGGCCTCTATGTAGGACGGCCATGGTATTTATCTGCTAGCTTGGAACATGTTTGCTTGCCAATGTTCAAAGGTGACCTTGGTACATAGTCTCTGATAGTTAGGAGAGCAGCTATGATGGCTAAACACGCTACGAGATTCCTTCTTGATCCGCATTGCTTTTGGAGTTCCTTTATGCGTGCTAGATATGGGACATGGACTACGTCTATGGATCTTTAGTGTCAGCTCCCCTTCTCTCTGAGGCCACCAATAGCACACCTGCATACCTGTGGTAATTGGATAGAGTTTTACTAGTCTTTATATAGCGCTCCATAAAGAGCTAGAGAACCCCAATAAATTATCATAAGTGGCACATACTCGAAAACACATTCTGTTAAAAAATTTTTATTATTAGCTCAATTATATATGCACATCACTCAAATCAACACTAAGCATCAACCTGCTTAGATAATATTTTTCATGACATCCTCAGGCAGTTTACAAGGTCACATTCACAATCGATATCAAAATCATAAGTACATACATCATGCTCATAATTTTCTCCAAAACATAAGTCTTGTATTCATATCCAAATAAGTATGATACATTACCACATCTCACTGTACACATACAAATATGCAAATATACAAATATCATCCCATACTATCTCAATATACAAGGCTATCATCTATACATCCTTGCATCCAAGCAAGCTTCACTAGCTAAGGGTTTGGTCCTGCTTATCCTTTGATCCTAGCAGAAATACTCACTGATCTGAAAGTAAATATCAATCATAGAAGGGTGAAACCTAAGCCCCAGTGACTGAATAACCATCTAACCATAGAGAAATAGAGAACCATAACCTTACATTTTCAACCGTATGCTGATACTATATAGCTTGTATAAGTCAAAGCATATTTTTAACATGATATCAGATAAGTAAAATGTAGCTTATTCTTCAAATAATATACTAGTGCTGAAATACTCTATAATAACTTTCCACTAAAAGATAACTCGTCAATATAAATAAACCCATGTCTTGCAATATAAAGATATGCATTCTTTACCTATAGCCCAGACTTTCTTTATTAAATTCCAGATTCTCATTGGGATCTGTCTGTCCACTGACATCTCATGTAAACTTTCCTTCTTGGGATAATTACTTGGCCCACTGACCCTTTTTAAATCATAATATATACTTTTAAATCTCATACCACTGGGCTGTGTGTGTAATGCCTCTGAGGTACCATCCTACAGTCGCCCTCCTATAGTATACTCTCATTGGGTGCGTGACTAGCAATAGGATTCCCGCACAAATAGCACCCCTTACCTGTGTGGTTCACTCGGTAAAGTGCTTTGTTCCTTAACCCTAAAACCTCGGATTTTCTCTTGCCCCCACGGGCTATATTATAATAACCAGCTCCACTGAGCTATGATTCATGCCCCCATGGGCTGCTTACAACCTACTCCTCTGGCCTGGTCAAGCGTGCACTTACTCTTGATTTTGGAGTTCATCGTACGATTGAATCGCAAGAAGGTGCCGGCTCAATACTAGTGTGCAATGCTCATCCTATAGCACAGTCTAAAGGGTGATCAGCCCCATAGCTGCCTGGTTCTCAGTATGATACATACATCAAAATATGCCATTTGTAAAGCTTTATTATGCAAATATACCATATATGCATCAACCATCCCTTTATCGAAACTCATGCTTATATCTTTATGCTCAAAACTCATGCTTATTTCTTTATGCTTAAAACTCATGCTTATTTTTTTATATTTAAAAACTCATGTATCAGAATATCATATACTAGGTTCTCATTTCTCATATTTAAAATATACATAATACTCTACTAAACATAACATACCATAACTAGGTATTAATCTCATTATACTAGCTCAAATTAACTTCTCATTGCTAGATGAGAAACCCACTCACCTTAGTAGGTTACTCCTCAACTGGTACTCAACTTCGGTATTCCAACTCTCTGAAATAATCCTCTTGACCTACATCAACATACAGATACGATAGCTATTAAGATTACCTCCACACAAAGTTTTCCCATGAAACCATGCATGCATATATGATCTATCTCTAATTTCTCATTATTTTCTTCCATCCTTTCTCTACTCAAGATTACTTTCACTATTGCCTCAAAATATAAGGGTTTAAGAAAATTTAAAGTCACGCAAGATCTAGGGAAGCTATAGCTTACCTGAAGCCAAGTACAAACCCCAAGCTTTCCTTTCCCTTTCTCTTTCTTTCTTTTCTTCTTCTTCTTCTTTCCTGTCTTTTCTTTCTTTCTTTCTCTCTTTTTTTCTTTCTTTCTTTCTTTCTCTCTGGCCGAACCCACGTTTCCCCTTTTTTTCTAGTGACTTGGGGACCAAGTCATGGATAACTTAGAGGCTAAGTCATGCCAAATTCCCCTCAAACACTCTTAACACACGCTTTTGGAAAACACGTGGCTCACTCATAACCATAATATTTTGCCGTTAAATTTTCTTTTCCAAATTGCCCTTAGCATAATTAGCAATTGACATCGGAGCCTTTTCCCATTTTGCCCCTAACATAGCATTTTTTTAATCAATTTATAGCTTAGATTATTATTTTTTATTTAAATCAATACTTTTATATAATATTTTTAAGAAAGATTCCACCAACTTGAAGAGCTCGATTTTAGAAATCCAACGGTTCAAACGACACTCACACTACAACAAATTTATCATTTTGCGACGCTAAAAATAATATTTCCCAACGCTAAAAAGCATCAAAAAATATCATCCCGATGCTTTTTAAAGCATCGGGATACAGGGAGTGAAGGCGCAGAATCCCGACGCTTTAAAAAAGCATCGGGACATGCCGACGCTTTAAAAAAGCATCGGGACATGCCGACGCTTTAAAGCATCAGCACAGTTTCCTCCCCCCTTAAAGGGTCGGCACAGTTTCCTTCCCCCCCCCCCCCCCCCCCCCCCCCCCCCCCCCCCCAAAGTTAAAGCGTCGGCATAGTTTCCTCCCCCCCCACCCCCTCACAAAGCCATCCAGAAACAGCAACAGCCCCGCACCCCTGGAGTGTGTTCTTGTGGGAGACCCCGGAGTAGGCTGCCTCGAGTTCACGAGCAAGTCGAGCGTCGAGGTCGCGTCGAGGCCCCGCTCCCCAAGCAAATCGGTAGTGTCATCAGTCATATGGCTCCTTGTTGAGGGGTTTTCCTTGGGCCAGGCTCTCCTCCAGTTGGCTCTTTTCTTCTCTTCTCTTGCCAATGGGATGGGATGGGATCGGATGATGAGTTTAGATAGAAATCGGGAGGAGGGGGCAGAGATATCAAGGCGAGAAGAAGTGGTTGTGGGGGGAGGATATGGGGTGAGATGGGAAGAAGATATGGAGGGAGATGGGAAGAAGATCTGGAGGTGGGATATGGGCAGAGGCGATGGGAAGAAGATTGAAGGCGGTGGGAAGAAGATTGAAGATTTTTTTTTTTTTGGGGGGGGGGGGGGAAGGGAGGATTTGGGTGGAGGCGGGGGGGGGAAGATGGGAGAAGTTCTGGGCCGAGAAGAAGATCAGGGAAGAAATCTTGGCGGTCGGACCCTAAAAGAACTGGGTGATGAATCCCGACGGTTTTAAGCGTCGTTAAAGTATTTTCTATCGATGCTTATATAAGCGTCGTTAAAATATTTTTCTTGCCCACACTTTTTAAAGCGTCGACAAACCGCGGTGATTCCCGACGCTTTCCCTTAGCGTCGAAAAAAAAAAGTTGTTAAAATGGTATTTTATTGTAGTATTAAATCGGACTTAAAATGAAATAAATATGAAAATCTCAAGATTTAACCCAAGAAATCTGTTGTCTTAGAGTCGGCTCTAACAGATTTAGAGTTGGCTCATGCAAAAATTAGAGTCGGCTCCTGCAGAGATTAGAGTCGGCTCTAATATGAGGCAGAAATACTAACCTTTTTTTTTTCAATAGAGTCGACTCCTCCTTCTGTAGGAGCCGACTCTAAAGCGTGCCGGAAGTTCAAAACCGTGCCAGAGTCGACTCCACTCCAATTAGAGTTGACTCTAATTACTAAAAACATCATAATAAAACTCAAACTAAACTTGATTTTTTTTTTTTGTGATTTAAGTCTATTAAAACTTAAATCTCTCAATTTCTTAAATCAAACTCATTAGTACTAAAAATATACTCATTTACTCAATAAATTCTTCATTTTACATTTATCAAATGGCCAACACATCTATACTTCATTGAAACCCTCTGACTTTCATTTCAAATGAAAAAATGCCATTAATATTACCAATAAATTACAAGATTTCAGGATGTTACATTCAGTCTTCTTAGGAATATTCTTTCTTCTGAAAGGAGGTTTGTAGGCATGCCCCAATGATCTTGAGCAACATCTCGTAGATGATTGAAGATGGCTCCTCGGTAGATGTTGTTCAGGATACTTAGATTGATGATCTCTCACTCTCACTCTGGCTACTTTTATCGGTGTTGATGTTCCCAACAGCATGCGAGTTACTGACTTAATCTCTTAGGACCACTTCTATTGGCACACTCCTACGATGTCCCAATTTTTGGGGAGGAACTATCTCTTCGGGTTCTCTCTATTCCACTCACTCTAGGGCAGACACCTGATACCATATTATGGATGAGATCTTGCCTTCCTAGTGCCCCTACTAGGGATCTTATGAAGATATATAGGTCGCAGACCCAGCATATGATGGATGTTGCTTGGATTTGGAAGCTTTCCATCCACCTTAGGATTTAGCTTTTTATCTGAAAGCTAACATGGGAATGTCTTCCTACTTGCTCCCTGTTATCTCAGAGGGGATTATCAATCCAACCTACTTGCCCTTTATGCTACTGATCATGCCATCTTCAGCTATCCCAGAGTGAGACAGATTTGGCAGATTATGGGATATTACATTAGAGAACGTGGCAATGGTTCCTGGTGGTCTGCTTTCCTGTGCGACATTCGAAGAGGTACCCAGCAGCAGTGCACTATTTGGGCCCTACTGGCTCAGATTTGGTTATCAAGGAATATGCTCATTTTCACTGACGAAAGTGCTTCCTCCTACAAGGTAGTGAGGAAAGCTACATCTTTAGCTGCAGAACACTCTCTCATTACACTGCTCTTGATTCTGATAGTTTTGGCCACTAGAGCTTCCCTACTGCCTCAACAGCGGACCGACACATGGTCTTTATCTCTTGGGAGCCCTCTTTTAGGGATTGTCAAAATCAATTTTGATGGGAGTGTTCGAGGAAGTTCCACGAGCTCAGCTTTTATTATCTGTGTGATGGATGGAGTGATGCTGGCGGTGGGTGGCTTCGGTCTCCTAGACTCCTCTATTCTGATGGCTAAGCTTTATGCAGCTTGGACGAGCATTATCTACGCTACTCAGATCCTTCATGCCCATAGCCTCTTCCTTGATGGGGACTCTTTTACTATTATTCGTTGATTGCGCCAAGACTCTTGCAACTAGGTTCCTTCCAATCCTATTCTCTATGACATCTGGTAGGGCTACGGATGTTAATGGTCCAAAAGTTTAAGCCATTAATTTTGATATTAAATAGAATTAAAGTTATTAATTTGGTGTTTGATGAAAATATCAATTGAATGTTATATATATAAATAATTAGTCCTCTCTCCACCTGATTAAGTTAGCAAGAATATATCGTTATATGCTACGAAAGGAATAAGGTTAAGAGAGAGAAACTAGTTATTTACGGAAGAGGCTATCAAAATCTAATCAGATTAAAGTCTCAAGTCTATATACTATTATGATGAATTCTGCATCAGGTAAATACTATATGATGAATTCTGCATCAGGTAAGTATTTTTATATTTAATTTTATGAAATAAATTATTTATTGAAGATCCTATATTGCTAACAA
This sequence comes from Calamus simplicifolius, assembly GCA_900491605.1. Lineage (NCBI taxonomy): Eukaryota > Viridiplantae > Streptophyta > Magnoliopsida > Arecales > Arecaceae > Calamus > Calamus simplicifolius. Next base: position 261,479 of record UESW01004641.1, on the reverse strand, counting down.
GTAGTATCAGAGCCAAGATTCTAAAATAAAAAATTTGTTCATATATTATGATTGATTAATTTTTCATCAAAATAAATTGACGATAAACTTTTAATCTTTTAAGTTATGATTGGTTGTATTATTGGCCATTAATCTATTCCATGAAGAGGTCCATCGCCAAGAGAACTCCGGATGATCTTGTTTCAAATTAATATCATGCATGATAAAGTCATTGTATTATACTAGTATGTATGGCAAAACTAATATTTATAGATTGAAGCAGATTGATAATCTACGATGGTTGATGTCGGCTGATGCATGCAGAAATGTTAACTATATTTATCATTATCAAAATTTGAATGTTAAATTTTAATAATATTAATATTATTATTTAGTTATATGACATTAAGATTAAATTAGTTAGTTAGTCACCAAAGTGGCCAAACTAATTTATATTCAGTCATATAATTTATGAAATTTTAATATATTAGTATTATTATATGACATCAAGATTAAATTAATTAGTCACCAAAGTGGCCAAACTAATTTATATTTAGTCATATAATTTATGAAATTTTAAATATGACATCAAGATTAAATTAGTTAGTAAGTCACCAAAGTTGCCAAACTAATTTATATTTAGTCATATAATTTATGAAATTTTAATAATATAGCATCAAGATTAAATTAGTTAGTTAGTAACCAAAGTGGCCAAACTAATTTATATTCAGTCATATAATTTATAAAATTTTAATAATATGACATCAAGATTAAATTAGTTAGTTAGTCACCAAAATGGCCAAACTAGTTTATATCCAGTCATATAATTTATGAAATATTATAGAATATTGTTGTTTTAATCATAAAGATTTGTTGGTTGTTAGAAATTAAGAATTCGCCCAAAGATGAATTAATATTCTATAACTAACAAGCCTAAATGAGAAAATCTAATATTCTCTTATCAAATATAATATGGATATCAAAAGATACTATATATATATATATATGATAAGATTTATTAATTTCTTTAAAGTTTAAATAGTATTCTAATTACGATAATGATGTATATATATTGTTGTATTTACCCAAAGAAAATCTATAATATATTTTGTGTTTAATTATTTAAATTTGAGCATTTATGATTTTGCAGTTATTTCTCTACATTCACATGCTTCTACCGTTACTATCTTTAATGGCTTAAACTTCTCTGAATGGTGTGAGCAAGTCAATTTCCATTTAGGTGTCTTGGATCTTAACTTGGCATTATTAGACTTACTGACATGAGCAGTGAGGTAGAGAAGTTAAAACATAAACCATGGGACAGATCTAATAGATTATGTCTAAGTTTCATGCGAATAACAATTGCCAACAACATTAAGTCTACTCTTCCAGAAAATGTAACAGCTAAAGAATATCTTAAGCTTATGAAAGAGCACTTTCGTTCCGCTGATAAGTCACTTGCAGGGATACTGATGGCTGAACTCATGACCATAAAATATGATGGGTTGCAAAGTATGCAGCAACATGTCCTTGATATGACTAATATTGCAGCTGGACTTAAGACCCTGGGAATAGCTGTGGATGACTCCTTTCTAGTACAATTCATTATGAACTCATTACCACAAGAGTATGGGCCTTTTCAAATTAACTATAACACTATTAAAGATAAATGGAATGTTAATGAATTGGCCAGTAAGCTTACTCAAGAGAAAAGGAGATTAAAAGCACAAGGGGATCATTCAATAAACCTAGTGGGTCAAGGAGATGGTAAAGTTATCAAACCAAAATTCAAGAAATTTAAGAAGAAAGCACCCACTAAAGTATCACAGGTTGCTGATAATGATAAGAAGGAAAGAAAGAAAGATAAATATCACTTTTGTGAGAAAGAATGACATTATCAGAAAGATTGTCGAAAAATTTGGTTCGAAAAGAAAGGTATCTTTCATTATGCTTCTCCAATTTATGAATCAAACTTATCTGAAGTTCCTTCTAACACTTGGTGGTTGGATTCTGGTATCACTACTCATGCTTCTAATGTAATGCTTACAATCCAGAGCGTAAACCCAAATGAGAACTTCTTGTTCATGGGGAACCGAGAGAAGGCCCCAATTGAAGGCATAGAGACTTATCATCTTACTTTAAATACTGGGCATCACCTGAATCTACTACAAATTCTCTATGTTCCTTCACTTCTTGAAATTTAGTTTTTGTTTCGAAACTTGATATTAATGAGTTTAGTTTTAAGATTGGAAAAGGATGTTTCAGTTTATTTAATAAAGATGGTTCCTTTATTGGGTCTAGAATTCTTATGGATGAATTATATAAATTTAAACTTGATGATAATTTTTCTGCATCCATGATGTGTGTTCATCAAGATATTGGAATTAAGCGTAGTATGGCAAATGACAACTCAACTTCTTGTGGCATAAATATATGTGCACAGTATACTATGCCAGGCACACCTCAACAAAATGGTATGACAGAAAGGCAAAATAGAACATTAATGGATATGGTTAGAAGTATGATAAGTAATTCCTTATTATCAAAATCTTTGTGGATATATGCCCTTAGAACTACCGTATATTTACTGAATAGGATTCCTAGTAAGGCAGTTTCTAAAACTCCTTTTGAGTTATGGACTAGAAGGAAACTTAGTTTAAGACACCTGTATGTTTGGGGTTGTCCAGCAGAAGCACGACTATATAGTCCACATGAAAAGAAATTGGATTCTCGAACTATCAATGGTTACTTTATAGGTTACCTAGAGAAATCCAAAGGGTATATATTTTATTGTCCAAACCATAGTTCTAGAATTATTGAGATAGGCAATGCCAAATTTATTGAGAATTGTGACGTTAGTGAGAGTGCTGATAAACAGATTGTGAATATTAATGAAGTAAGGGTTAATGTTTTATTACCCATAAATGTTCCTGAATCTACAATCATTATGTACATTGTTCTAGAATTACAAAAACAAAACAATAATGAACAATGTTTGAATGAATGTTGTATCCCATGAAGAGCCTAACTTACCAGTAGCTGACAAAATTGAATCATGTGGAATAGCTTTAGGTAAACCCGTAAGGATACAAAAATCAGCTATTTCAGATGATTATTTGGTTTATTTGTAAGAGTCAGATTTTGATTGTAGCATTTATGAAGATCCTGTTTCATTTTCATAAGCCATTAAAAGTGATAAGTCTGATAAATGGATTATGCTACAAAAGATGAATTAAAATCAATGGCTGAAAATAATGTCTGGATCTTGTCGAATTGCCAGAAGGTTTTAAACGAGTTGGATGTAAATAGGTTTTTAAAACCAAACGTGACTTGAATGGCAATATCGAACGTTTTAACCAAGGGTTATACTCGGAAGGATGGCATTGATTATAAAGAGACATTTTCACCAGTTTCAAAGAAAAATTCATTAAGAATTATTATGGCTTTGGTAGCTCAATATGATTTAGAGTTACATCAAATGAATGTGAAAACAGCCTTTCTTAATAGGGATATAGAGGAAGAAATTTATGTGGATCAACCTGAAGGTTTTTCCATGGAAGAAAATGATCATATGATATGTAAACTTAAGAAATCAATATATGGACTTAAACAAGCTTCCATATAATGGTATATTAAGTTCAATGATACTATTACATCTTTTGGTTTTCATAAAAATATCGTTGATCGGTGCATTTACCGAAAGATTTGTGGAAGTAAGTTTATATTTTTGGTTCTGTATGTTCATGATATTTTGCTTCCTGCTAATGATTTAGGTATCTTGTATGAGACTAAAAATTTTCTCTCTAAGAATTTTGAGATGAAAGATGGAAGAGGCAACTTATGTGATAGGAATTTCTATATTCAGAAAGAGATCACATGGATTGTTAGGGTTGTCTCAGAAAGCTTACATCGAGAAAATTCTTGAAAAATTTAATATGAGCAATTGTTCAGCAGGTATTGTCCCAATACAAAAAGGAGATAAATTTAGTCTTATACAATATCCAAAGAATGATGTGGAACATAAGAAAATGGAATCTATTCCATATGCTTCTATTGTGGGTAGCTTGATGTATTTGCAAACTTGCACAAGACCAGATATCAGCTTCGTGGTTAGGATGTTGAGTCGATATCAGAGTAACCCTGGTATTGATCATTGAAAAGCTGCAAAGAAAGTGATGAGATACCTTCAATAAACTAAAGATTATATGCTCACATTTAGAAGGTCTGATCAGTTGGAAGTGATTGGATATTCAGATTCAGATTTTGCTGGTTTTGTTGACAGTAAAAAGTCAACTTTTGGCTATGTGTTCCTGTTAGGAGGAGTAGCAATTTCATGAAAAAGTGCTAAACAATCTATCATTGCCTCATCCACTATGGAAGAAAGCAGAGTTTGTAACCTGTTATGAAGCTAAAATTCACGCATTAGGCTACGAAGCTTTATTTCAGGACTTGGGGTTGTCGACACTATTATCAAGCCGCTGCAAATTTATTATGATAATTCCGCGGTGGCAGTTTTCTTCTCCAAAAATGATAAATATTCCAGAGGTGCTAAACATATGGAATTAAAGTACTTTACTGGAGGTCCAAAATAAAGAATGTGCATTGAACATATTAGAACGGATCTTATAATTGCAGATCCTTAAACTAAAGGTTTACAACCAAAGACATTTAAAGAACATGTACATAGAATGGGTCTTGAATGTATTGAAGATTGATTATGATGATGTTTTTACCTTCCTTTTTTGCTTTATTATTTCTTGTTCCTTATGCTTACTGTTTTGAATAAGAAAATTACTGTATCTTTAAGATAATTAAGTGGACATTAAATTATTTATATATAAATTATGTGACCTAACGTGATAAATTGTGTAGTATAGGAAGGTTATATATAAATTATGTGACCTAACGTGATAAGTTGCGTAGTATATGGAAGGGAGTATGCAATTTAGATGTGTATGACCGCCATAACTCTTATTGATAAAAAATGATTTGCGCTATAAACTTATTGGAGATTGTTAGATTAATCTTTATGCAAAGAGTCCCCTTTAACGTTAGATTGTTACGAAGGCGAAGAGTCACTCTTTTCTTAATTTAGCCTAATATGCAAAAGGTGAAGGGCCACCATTGTATTCTTTTGCATGTGTAGAAGACGAAGGGCTATCTAATTAGATGTTAATGGTCCGAAAGTTTAAGCCATTAACATTAAGCCGTTAATTCTGATATTAAATGGAATTAAAGTCATTAATTTGGTATTTGATAGAATATTATATATATAAATATCGGTCCTGTCTTTACCTGAGCAATAATCCATCGTTATCTACGGAATAAGGTTAAGGAAGAAAAACTAGTTATTTGCAAAAAAAAAAAGGCTGTCAAAGTCTAATCTTATTATGATAAATTCCGTATCGGGTAAATACTATTATGATGAATTCCATATTAGATAAGTATTTTATATTTAATTTTATGTAACAAATTATTTATTGAAGATCCTATATTGTTAACAATCCATAGAGCCCAGATCTGCCCATCTACCGAAAAACCTGCCTGGATGGCGACCTTTGTGACTGGTCATTCTGGAATTTGGATTTGGAAGCAGAATGACCCTTGTCCTATTATGCTGAAACAAATTCTATTTTCTGATATCTTAGGATTGACGCATACTAGACTAATATATGATCACAACTGTACTTAAAAAAAAAAAAAAAGCGTTGCTTGTGGCACAGTTCTCTTTGAGCGCTGCACGGTTGGTTTGGTAACTTTGAGTGCTACCCGTGGTCCATGCCTAGTCAAGTTGCCTCCCAACCCAAAGACATCAGCGGTGGGATGCAGACAGAAAGAAACCTATCCACACCTAACTGGCATAAAACTTTGCCTCCAACCATTTGGTATTTGAGTCTTTTGAATTTTTTTCCAAACTCGTCCATGCCATACGATTACAATGACGCAAGGTTTATTTTTAGCATATTTCTTGGGGAAGCTGTATTTCTATAAGAATTACTTTGATTGAGAACTAGATTAGTAATTTGTTTCTTCTGATCTCATAAAGACTAGCATCAAGGTAAATCAAATGGTCTTTTTTTTTTTCTCTCTTTCCATGCTTTATAGTTGCATGAGTAATTACACATTATGAATTTCATATTCTTTATACTAATGTAAAGATTAAGATCAGTAAATCAATATCACATTATAGTTCGATATGATATATTATGATAAGACATGTTTTTTTATATTAAAATAAAATATTTATTTTTTGATATAATATCATTCGGTGTTGAATGGTATGGTGTGGTATAGGATGAATCAAAATTTAACTCGGTTCAATCGATTCTACTTATATTGAATCAAAATTTGTATCATATTGATGCCTTACCTTACCGATAAAGCCAATATGAGCTGGTATAGCAAATCTTATCTATGGTCCTTAGCATGAGCCCTTCATGAATGCAAGTAGGGCAGGATCCATCTGTTAGATTTCAATATATATATATATATATATCATATATATGTGTAGTGAAAGCATGCGGATCGTATAACTAGGAGTGCAATTCGGGCTCATGAAATTTGGATTTTTCTCAACCCTAACCCTAACCCTATTTATAAAATATCACCCTAACCCTATTTGAAAAACCTCAACCCTAACCCTATTTTTAAAAATCGGGTTCGGGTTGAGTTTCGGGTTGGAATTCGGGTTGATGAAAAAAAAAAAAACAAAATGCTTTTTCCAAGGTAAATAAACACCAAATTATGGATCCCAAAGATGGAAAAATAAATTTCTTGCCGAACGCATAAGCTGGACTCAGGGATTTAACATTGTATTAAAAAAAATCTTACCTGAAACAAAAAAAAGGAGGAGGTGCCGTAAACAAAGAAGAAAAGGATGAGGAAGTGAAATGAAATGTCCGGATGATTGCCTTTATGTTTATCCTTTTCCTCGCCTGCGACCGACGGCTTTGCCCTCTCGCTCTTAAGTTGGCCATCTCGTCTGACCCGATTGACGCCTTCAACGCCCCAAAAATTTGGTGCCGATAAGCTACCCCCGTTCGAGTAACCCTCGGATTCGGGTTATCTCAGGTTTGAGTTGCGGTCAACCCTAACCCGGATCAATTGCAAATCGGGTCGGGTTAAATCCGGGTCTTTCGGGTTTGGGTTGGGCAAACATGAGTTTAAACACTGCTGTAATCGGGTTCGACACCTGGCCCAAGTTACACCCCTACGTATAACATGCATAAAATTAATATTGTCATATCAAAAGAAAAAATTATTAATAATTTTTTAAAAATATAAAACATACCAATGTGTTGAGATCTTGAAGGAGCAGACACACCTTACTATCGAATTCAAAGCTATGGAGAAAGAATCCCATGGTAGAGTTTTCAGGCCAAGGTACTTCATAAAATACCTGCAAAATAACACGAAACCAAAGCCTTCCTCATTTTTCTATCGAATTATGAGAGTGAACTCACTCTTGTTTTTCTCTATTTCTCACAACTCTGGCACTCTGGCGTATATAAATAAGGAAGATAAGGAAGAAAAGGAGGAGAGAAACTTTTCTTTCATTTTTTTCACATTCTCTAAAAGTTTATCTTATGCCCTATCTATAGGCTCTAGGTGAATCAGAAAGAATCTATGTTTAAATTAATTTAATTTAGATAACCTTTATCTGTTACAACCTATTTATCATATGAGAACAATTCTCTATGCACGTACGTCAGCTCCTTGATCATATCAAGAAAAAAGTTGTTTTCTTATTTGTAACTAATTTACAAATAATATCTAAATTAAATATAATAATATCTAAATTATCAAATCTTATTTAATAATTTTAGATATTATTACTTTTAAATATCTAATAAATTAAATTTATTATTTTATTTTTAACATTTTTAATAATCACATTATCAAAAATATCAAAAACTAAAGATGGAGAGAGAGAGAAATTTTATGCGCCACTTATAAGAGTAAAATTTTCTTGTGTGATGTTCCACAATAACATTTGCGTGCAATAATTTATATCAATTATTATATGAACAATGTGTCTAAATATATTTTTATTTTATCCAATAACTAATTTATTGTATTAAAATAAATATAAAAAAATAATAAATCAAATTGATTATTTATCTTCATAATAACTCTTTATTATAAAGTTTCAATAAACATTTTATTTGAGAAAATAAATAATTAATCACATTAATTATTCAATTCAAGAATATGCGATTAACCTAAGATGGTGTGGGGACCATGGACCCATAATTTTAAGCTCTATTAAACTTGAATAAACTCAATTAAAACTCTTTAATTATTTATTCAATTTATTAATATCAAAGTTATTTCACTAAAAACTCAAGCACTTGATATAATCATTACATGTAATTCAACCCTCCATAATTAGTTCATAATTAGAGCTAGATGAAACAACAGTTATACCCCTCTAATTATCTCTTGTTCCTTAAGTACTATTGATTCACTAGTTAAACAGTTAATTTATAACCGAATCATAATTATGCGCATAACTGTTTAGCTACATAATCGATACTTAAGGAAACTAATTTTAAGCTTCTTTTCAAAAGCCATGGATTTCATATCTTTAAATTACATTCCCAGCCTAATGTGTTATTGAACCTCCAAGATGTAAGTATTGGACCCAACATCAAATGGGCTTTAATAAACAAATCAAAATATCCAATAGCACAACCAAGAAGTTTATGATTCAAGATTGGTTGATTTACATATGATCATCTTGTGACATAAATTGAACTCTTTATAACGGTCTTAAATAGAGATTCAAATTATGTTGGTTCAAGTCCTATAATCTTATTATATACAATACCCCCACTAAGTGTCTCTACACAATAATTCAGATAAGATTGTCATATTCATAATGATCATGGATCATATTAGTAATTAGTGATAGAAGATCTATACTTCTATCAATCATAGATATATTTAAATATATTAGCTATAATTTTAATTCTCTTGTATACATTATACTAAAATTATAGCCTCATAATATATTTTAAATTTTTATATAAATATTCATCTTTCCTATAAATAAAGTAAGATTGAAGAAAAATATTTTTTTATTAATTTAAAAAATTTAAAATATAAATAAATCTGATTTTAAAAGTACTATTTGTAATATCATCATTCATAAAAGATAAAAAAATAAAAAAAATAAAAAAAGTTTGCTTTTTTTTTTTATTACGTATGGGTGATCTCATCGCTCTAGTGCGAGAAAAAGTTTGCTTCACGATGCTGGAGACGTTCGTAGGTTCAACATTCCTTGAACGAGGACTAGCTTCTGATACACGTAAAGGCCAGCCATAACTCATCTATATTTGAACGCAAGTTCCAGGAGGCTTACCTACTCCTTCGAGGGCCAAATTATTTATATCGCAATTTGTACTTCTTGGTAGCTTCTGAGAATAATAATAATAATAATACTAAAAAGGCAGAGACCGACTTCAAGTAGGGCCCCCCACTTCATGGCACGGCTCAGTCTGAGAATATTTAAACAGCCCTGTTCCGTTCAAGCTGAGGCTTCTCTTGGTGGTCGCCCTCCCATAAATGCCAGAGGCTGGGCAACGGCGTTTGACTGATTACTTTTGTAAATGGTTTCTTATATATAGTTTTATTCCAAATGGAAGGAAGCCCACCCGACACAGCCGATGATGCCTTGGTTTGTTAGCTCTGGTCCTTGGTTACCTCCACCAGTTAAGTTCTGGAGACAAATCCCATTAAACATGTCAACTGATGTGGTTGATGTAGCCACAAGAATAATTATAGTAAAATTAAAATCTTAAGGTGATTCCATCTCGGTATTTTCAAGTCAGCCAAGTTGGCTCCGATCTTTTTGGTCGGCTTCGCTCGGCCTCGGCATCTCCAAGTCGGCCCCGACCTTCTCTGGTCAGCTTCGACATCTCCAAGTCGGCCTCGACCTTCCTTGATCAGCTCCGCTCGGCCCGGCATCTCAAGTCGGCCAAGTCGGCCCCGACCTTCCCTAGTTGGCCCCGCTCGGCCCAGGCATCTCCAAGTCGGCCAAGTCCTTCCCTAGTCGCCCCGCTCGGCCCAGCATCTCCAAGTCGGCCAAGTCGGCCCCGACCTTCCCTGGTCGGCTCCGCTCGGCCCCGGCATCTACAAGTCGGCCAAGTCGGCCCGACCTTCCCTGGTCGGCCCCGCCCCGGTATCTTTAGGTCGGCCGAGTCGGTCTTGCATGGCCTCGGCGCCCTCAGAAGGGTCGAGGCTGTCTCAAGTCGGCCCCAGAACGGTCCTGACTATTCACGCCGCCGTCCTTCTGACCCGCGCCGCCTGACATCCCCAGGCCCAACTACCCACTGGCCATATCGTTGATGGGACTGGACCTACCTACTTGTCAGCCCAACTGACTGATGGGACGTAGCTCACCAATTGCCATTTTCCCCTCTCCAATGGGACAGGACCCACCAACCAGTCCAAATTCACGCAACCCCACGAACCCCGCGGACATTTCTTTCGTACGGAACTCTACGTGGTTGTGCAGGTTGCAACCCCCTATAAAAGGGTAAGTCTACTCAGGAACAAGGTACGAAAACTCATACACTCGCTACCCTGATATCCAAAAAGG
>UESW01004641.1:0-243195 GCA_900491605.1 Calamus simplicifolius | reverse complement strand
AGGATTTCAAAGAAGGAAAAGAAGAAGCCAAAACCTATTTTTTCCCATCTTCTCAACAACAAATTTCTGGGTGAAATCTGAGCTGGAGCTTGATTCAACCTTTCAAAGGAGAAGAGGAAAAGAAGAAAAGAAGCCAAGCCTACATTCAAATCGCTTCAAACAGGCTTTTCTATTCCCTTGTCTATTTATATTGCATATTCGCTCATTTGAGGAGCTGTTTGTCATTGTAAACATTAATTGATTTCATTGATTGCTAATTCAATCGGGGATTGAATTAGTGGAGGTGGTATACCTCGGGTCAAGCTAGATATAGCTTGAGGTTGGGTTTTGTGCTGGTAAGCCCGAAAAACTGGCTGGGTTCGTTGTGATCCCGGGTAAAACAACAAGTTTGAGTTGTGAGCTTGTAAAACAACTCGACTGTAATCAAGAGGATTATAGTGTGGACCCAAGTGAAGCTTGGGAGTGGACGTAGGTGTTGGTTACACCGAACCACTATAAAATCTTTGTGTTTGTAGTGTTTTGATCTCTCTCTCTCTCTTTAATTGCTTGTGCTTAGCTTGATTAACTCATCGCTTGCATACTTTGATATCAATCGATTTAATTTTAAAAAGAGTTAAAATTTTTTTAAGAACCCAATTCACCCCCCCTCTTGGGTTGCCATCTGGGCCAACAATTGGTATCAGAGCAAGTGCTCATTTGAATTTGGTCTAACGATCAAGAGCAAAAGATCCAAATGGCAGCTCAAGCTAGTTCATCTTATTTAGAAGGTCAATCCACTAATCGACCTCCTTTATTCAATGGAACTAATTATGGTTATTGGAAAGCTAGGATGAAGATTTTTATTCAAGCACTTGACTATGACTTATGGGGAATCATAGTTAATGGTCCACACACACCACAATTAGAGTAGACAATATGGTGATTCCTAAACCAAAATGGAATGGGATGAACATGATAAGAAGTTGGCTCAGCTCAATGCTAAAGCCATGAATGTTTTGTATTGTTCATTAGATGCAAATGAATTTAATCGAATTTCTACATGTATTTTCGCAAAAGAAATTTGGGATAGATTAGAAGTTACCCATGAGGGTACTAATCAAGTAAAAGAATCAAAAATTAATATTTTGGTACATAAATATGAACTATTTAGCATGGATCAAACTGAAACAATTACATGCATGTACACAAGATTCACTGATATTGTAAATGGCTTGAAAAGTCTTGGTAAGACTTATACTAATTCTGAACTTGTGCGTAAAATTCTTAGGTCTCTTCCAAGATCATGGGAAGCGAAGGTGACTGCAATCCAAGAAGCCAAGGATTTAAATGTTTTACCTTTGAGGAGCTACTTGGATCCTTAATGACCCATGAGCTGACTATGAAACAACATCAAGAGGAAGAAGTCAAGAAGAAGAAAACTATTGCTCTTAAAGCTGCAGAAAGTGAGGAAAGCTGCAGTGATAATGATGATGATGAGGAGACTGCACTCCTTGCAAAGAAATTCAAAAAATTCATGCAAAGAAGGAGACCCTTCCACAAGAAAAAGTATGGAACAAAAATGGAAGGAGAGAAAAAAAAAAAAAAAAGAAAAGAAAAAGAGCCCTTATATGTTATGAGTGCAAGAAACCGGGGCATTTCAGATATGACTGTCCTCAATTGAAGAAAGCCTACAAGAAGAAGAAGAAGGCTTATGTTGCAACATGGAGCGATAGCGAAGAATCCTCTTCCGAGGAAGAACAAAAAGAAGTTGCAAACATTTGCTTCATGGCAAACAAGACGATGAGGTAAGTACCGAAACCCTCATGATGATTTTACATTTGATGAATTATATGAAGCTTTCAATGAATTAGTCAATGATTTTAAAATTCTGAAAAAGAAAAAAGTTTTTGAAAAATGAAAACTTAAATCTGTGTAAAGAAAAATGAATTAACACTTGAAGTTAAGGACTAAAAGATGAAAAAAGAGATTTCTAAAAGAAAAAGAATCAATCATGAATGAAAACCTTAACTTAAAGAAAGAAGTTGAAAATATCAAGAACATAGTCGATAAATTTACATATAGCTCTGAAAAACTAATTTACTTTTAAGTAATCAAAGAGCTGTTTTTGATAGAGCTGGATTAGGATATAGACCAAACAAAAAAAAATTTATTAAAATTTCTTTGTTAAGAAACAAATGATGTTACATGTTACAATTGCAACAAGAAAGGACATAAATCTTATGAATGTAATTAGAAAAAGTAATAAGAAATTAAATGTTAAAGGAAAGAAAATATGGGTTCCAAAAGGAACAATCTTTTTGCTACTAACCATGAAGGACCCAAGAAGCTTGGGTACCTAAACATAAGACTTGATCATTTTGCAGGAGTGTCTTGGCCAAAAGATCAAAACAAAGTGGTATCTTCGATAGTGGCTGCTCAAGCACATGACGGGTGACAAGGATCAATTCATCACCCTTGAAGAAAAGAGGAGGAGTTGTTACGTTTGGTGACAATGGCAAAGGCCAAATCATGGGGTTTGGTAAAATTCAAATAACTCCCTCCACATTTATTGAAAATGTCTTATATGTTAATGGTTTAAACATAATTAATTAGTATTAGCCAATTGTGTGATAAAGGTTTCAAAGTTATCATTTGAAGCTTCTATTTGCACTGTTTCTAATCCCATTGATAATAGCATTATATTTACTGGAAATAGAAATGGCAATGTATACTTGATTGATTTAGACAATTTGTCTACTAGTAATCATTGCTTAGTTGCTAATAATGCTAATATGAATGAGATTGGATGGCTGTGGCATCGTAGATTAGGTCATGCAAGCACACACCTAATTTCAAAATTAATTAGAATGGATTTAGTAAAAGGTCTTCCAAAGTTAGATTTTGAAAATAACAAAATTTGTGATGCATGTCAATTTGGAAAACAAACTAGAAACTCTTTCAAATCTAAAAATATTGTTTCCACTTCTAGGCCACTTAGACTACTTCACATGGACCTTTTTGGACCTACTAGAACCACTAGTCTAGGAGGAAAGAAATATGGTCTTGTGATAGTAGATGATTATTCTAGATTCACTTGGGTATTGTTTTTAGCTCATAAGGATGAGACTTTCCAATATTTCTGAAATTCTTCAAGAAAGGTCACAAATGAGAAAAACGACACCATAGTGTCTCTTAGAAGTGATCATGGCACAGAATTTGAAAATCATTTATTTGAAAACTTTTGCATTGAAAATGGCATTCATCATAATTTTTCTGCACCTAGAACACCACAACAAAATGGAGTTGTAGAAAGAAAGAATAGAACTTTAGAAGACATGGCCCGTACCATGCTATGTGAAAGCAACCTCCAAAGTACTTTTGGGCGGAAGCTATAAACACGGCATGTTACATTCTTAATAGAGCCTTAATTAGGCCAATCCTTAAGAAAACTCCTTATGAACTATGGAATAATAGAAAACCAAACATTAGTTATTTTCATGCATTTGGTTGTAAATGTTTCATTCATAATAATGGTAAAGATAATCTTGAAAATTTGATGCAAAATCAGATGAAGGCATATTCTTAGGATATTCAACATCTAGTAAAGCCTATAGAGTGTTTAACAAGAAACTTAATTGTAGAAGAATCTATTCATGTAGTTTTTGATGAATCTTTAGCATCGAGTTCAGAAAAGATTGATGATGAGGAAGATACAAATTTAAAAAGGTATTGAAAAATTGAATATAGATGTATCTTCAGATCATGAACAAGAAGCTAAAGATGATGATTCTCCTAGTGTTGATGTTGTTGATACTAATCATAATGATGTAGATCTTCCTAGAGATTGGAGATATGCTTATGGTCATCCAAAGGAATTAATTATAGGTGATCCATCTCAAGGAGTAAGAACTAGATCATCTATGAGAAACATCAATAATCATCTTGCATTTGTATCTCAAATTGAACCTAAAACTATTGAAGAAGCTGAAAAAGATAATAATTGGATGTTAGCTATGCAAGAGGAAATTAAATCAATTTACTAGGAATAATGTATGGACCCTTGTAGATAGACCTAAAGATCATTCAGTTATAGGATCAAAATGGGTATTTAGAAATAAATTAGATGAAAATGCATAGTAATTAGAAACAAAGCTAGATTAGTTGCAAAAGGATATAATCAAGAAGAAGAAATTGATTTTGATGAAACTTTTGCACCTGTAGCTAGATTAGAAGCAATTAGATTATTACTTGCATTTGCATGTCATATGAATATCAATTTGTTTCAAATGGATGTTAAAAGTACATTTTTAAATGGATTTATAAATGAAGAAGTTTTTGTTGAACAACCACCTGGTTTTGAAGATCATGAATTTTCAAATCATGTTTTTAAATTGCACAAAGCACTGTATGGTTTAAAACAAGCACCTAGAGCTTGGTATGATAGGTTAAGCAAATTTCTAATTGAAAATGATTTTCTCTAGAGGAAATATTGATAAAACACTATTTTTGAAAAGAAAAAAAGATTTATTAGTAGTACAAATATATGTTGATGATATTGTATTCGGTGCTACTAACAATCTTTTGTGTCAAGAATTTGCTAAGTTAATGCAGGGTGAATTTGAAATGAGCATGATGGGAGAACTCAATTTCTTCCTAGGACTTCAAATCAAACAAAGCAAAGAGGGGATTTTCATCAACCAACAAAGTACACAAAGGAAATTCTCAAGAAGTTTGGAATGGAATCAATCAAACCCCTTGGAACACCTATGAGTCCTTCATGCAAATTAGACAAAGATGAAGATGGTAAGAAAGTTGATCAAAAGCATTATAGAGGTATGATCGGATCTCTACTTTACTTAACAAGTAGACCTGATATCATGTTTGTTGTTTGTCTATGTGCTAGATTTCAATCTGAACCTAAAGAATCTCATTTAATTGCTGTAAAAAGAATACTAAGATATCTAAGTGGAACTAAAAATGTAGGATTATGGTATTCTAGAGACTCAACACTAAATTTGATTGCTTATTCTGATTCTGATTATGCTGGTTGTAAACTAGATAGAAAGAGTACAAGTGGTGCATGTCAATTTTTAGGAAGTAACTTAATCTCTTGGTTTAGCAAAAAGCAAAATTCGGTTGCATTATCAACTGCTGAAGCTGAATATGTTGCAGCTGGAAGTTGCTGTGCTCAAATCCTTTGGATTAAGCGACAACTTGAAGATTATGGCATAACACTTGATAAAACTCCTATTAAATGTGATAATACAAGTGCAATAAACTTAACTAAAAATCCAATTCAACATTCAAGAACTAAACACATTGAAATTAGATATCACTTTATTAGAGAACATGTAGCTAATAATGACATTTGTCTTGATTATGTTAATACTGAAGAACAATTAGCGGACATATTTACAAAACCTTTGAGTGAAGAGAGATTTTGTTATCTTAGAGGAGAATTAGGGATTTGTGATCCATTGGAATGATTTTGAAACCCCAAGGAATGATTATCTAGATTTCAATCAATTTCTTAAAATTTCTTTCATGATTTTAAGGACAATTTATCTAGACATTTACAATTTGATTCTTCTATTCCAAAGATTTTTTCAAAATTTATTGATTTTATTTTGACAAGTTTCGGATGTTTGAAACTTATCTTTTTTTTTTTGAAACTGTCAGTGGAGTCGACACCTTAGTTTGAGGAGTGACACCTCTTCTGTGTCGCTCTCGGTCCTTGACCTTGGAGCCGACACCCGCCTTAGCGGAGCCGACTCCAGTTCGAGCGCTAACTGTGTTAGCGACCTGGAGTCGACACCTCGACTTTGCGGGAGTCGACACCAAGTGGTCCCAGGTTGACTTTATTAGGGCAGAGTCGACACCTCGTTCATTTCAATCGATTCTCAATCCCTTTCCAAACTTTCTCCAAACTCTCTCAAAACCTTCCCAAAAATTCCCTCAAATAACATTCCCAAGGATTCCATGGCACCTAAGCAGGATCGGTTCTTGGAGTCCCATCAGGAAAGCGACGGCGAGGCGTCCCATTCGCGAGCCATCTCCAAGGACGATGATTCCTCAACCCATTCATTCTTCCCTCATCTCCTCAGGTAGACACCTTAGCCGGGAGAGTTATTACTATGGGTAGAAAGGTTGATTTTGATTTCTTTGAAGGAGGGTTTCAATTGGAAGACAAATCAAAGACTTGGATGGGACAAGGTATGTTCTTGATTTCCCACCTATCTAGCCTTAGTCAAGAGTTTTATTTCAATTTGTCTAGAGGAGACGGTGGAATAGTAAGCTTAGTAAGAGGAAAAGAGTCATTAACCTCAGAAATCTTAGAAATCTTTGAGATTCCTATACTGGCTTGCTGGAAGCATTCACAGTGAAGGTCAAATGCTCTATCAAGGATGTTAGGAAGAGAAGTTACTGAATTTGAAGAAATTAGGGCAAATCAGTTGCCTCTTGAGTTAGATTACTTCATAATATCTGCAGTAGGAATTTTATTCCCTAAGACTGGCAGGTTTGAGTATGTCTCGGAGCGAGACATTATTATGGATAGTGTTTTGACTGGTCAGCCTATTAATTTGGCTGGTATGATGATTTGGTATATGGCTGAAGCTGGGGGCAAGAAAAGATCTACTTACCCTATGGTATGATATTGACTTAGCATTTCAGAAGTCAGGTGTTGTTATTTCTGAAAATGAACCCAAAAAGAACCTTAAGGCACACAGATTACTATAGTTTGCTACTGTGCATAGAATGGGATTTGTTAAAAAATGGAAATGGAAAGAAAGGCAATCTTGGATGAAGAGCCACTGAGTTGGAGCTTCAGCACCTGAGGCCCTCAGTGAGACATCCTTCACCAGAGCCTAGCAGATCTTCACCACCTCCTGCTCCTGCTCCAGTTCCTGTCATTTGTTCAAGCTTCTAAGTTTTTCTGATACTCAAATAGAGCAATTGAAATCCTTACTTTTGAATCACAAAGAAGAGATGAAACTGAAATTGACAATAGTTTGATGAATTTAAAGAAATGTTTTATTCTTTGGATGAGAGAGTAAATTGAGTCAATCTTGGATCCTCTTCAGAAGCATTAAAGAATGATCTCAAGAACATTTTTGAAGAACTCAAAGAGATTGGAGGTGATTCAGAGACATATTCCAAATGCAATGCAGAGCTTCAAGACAAATTGTTACTGCATGTGGATTCATTGATAGAAGACTGAAGGAATTTGTCAGAACTCAAAGTGAAGGAATGTGAAAAATTGTAGAAGAATTGCAAAGGCTTCTTAGAAATCATTTTTGATTATCTTTTGATGAAGTTCTTTAATAATTAGTCTAGTTTGATTTATGAAGTTTGATGTAATGGAGAAGTTTAATGTTTGATACAATGAAGTTTCTTTTGTAAATTTCTTTTGATGTAATGAACTTATCTTATACTTAATGAATATCTTTTGGATCTTGAAAAATCTATCAATTTTGTTCTTTTACTTGAATCTTTTCTAAAACCTTTTTGTTGATTACAAAAAAGGGGGAGAGAGTTGTATATGCATTGAAAAACAAAAACATTAAGCTTTTGTATGCATTGGTTTAAATAAGTAGTTAAAATTGATATATCTACCTTTATGGTATCAAACACTAAAATTTTCTATTAAAGAAGAAAATTGTTAAATTGAGTTCATAGGGGGAGCTACCTCATTCAGGGGGAGCTTAACTATGAGAACTTAAAATTGAGAAATTTTGATTTAATCATGCATATACTCTATGTTTTTGTCATCATCAAAAAGGGGGAGATTGTTGACCCAATTATTGATTTTGATGATTAACAAAAGACATGAGTATATTCACTTTGTTTCTAACAAATTTAATAAGTGTTTCAGGGATTAAAAATGTTTAATCAATCAAAAGGCATAAAGAAATGAGTTTTGAATCAAATTGAAAAGTAATTTCAAAATTCAGAAGCTTAGAGTCGACACCCAAGTCAGGAGCCGACCCCATGGTGTATCAGAACCTTTCTACATTTTCGGCACGGTCGGAGTCGACACCCAGAGTTTCGGAGCCGACACCCAGAGTTTCGGAGTCGACACTTACAGTGTCTGGATCCAACTCCAATCGAGAACAGAATGTTTTTGGACTTCTCTGGAGCCGACACTTATAATTTTCGGAGCCGACTCCCGAATGCGGCGAGCCGACACTTAACTTTTTCGGAGCCGACTCCTCAACGAACTTTTATTTCTATTTTTGGATACCCGACTTGGAGCCGACACCTGAAAAGTTGGAGCCGACTCCAACCTGTCAGGAACGGATTTTCAAAATGTCAGAACGGCTCCAACGGTAATATTTTTCCACCTAATTCTAACGGCATTTTTCTGTATGTAGAAGCAATCCAACTACTTACAACGGCTATTTTTCACCTAATCTTATGGATCTATAAAAAGGGGACCGTCGTTTGAAAAAAAACGAGACGAAAAATAGAGAAAATCAAATTGAAAAATCCAAGAAGTCTTGAGCAAGAAATCAAGAGGAAAGAATCAAAGTTCAAATCCATCAACTCCAGAAAGCTCAAAGAGAAATCCAAGGCATTCAAGTTCAAAATTAGAGGATTTTCAAAAGAAGAAAAAGAGAGCCAAAACCTGTTTTTCCCAACTTATCTGCAAATTTGTGAAGAATCTGAGCTGAGGCCTGATTCAACTTTCAAAGGAGAAGAGGAAAAGAAGAAAAGAAGAAAAGCTCAAATCAATTTGCTTCAAACAGGCTTTTCTAACCTTGTTTATTTAATTGAATATTTGCTCATTTGAGGAGCTGTTTGTTATTGTAAACTTATTTTATTTGTTTTTGCTAATTCAATCAGGGGATTGAATTAGTGGAGGTAGTATACCTCGGGACAAGCTAGATTAGCTTGGGTTGGGTTTTGTGCTGGTGAGCCCGGAAAACCGGCTGGGTTCGTTGTGATCCCGGGAAAACAACAAGTTTGAGTTTGAGCTTGTAAAACAACTTGACTGTAATCAAGTGGATTATAGTGTGGACCCAAGTGAAGCTTGGGAGTGGACGTAGGTGTTGGATACACCGAACCACTATAAAATCCTTGTGTTTTCGTGCTTATTCTCTCTCTCTATTTCTTTGTTTGTGGCATTTATCTATTCCTGCACTTAATCTTGTTTTCCAAAGCCAATAGCTTTAAAGTGTTAATTTTTTTTTAAGAACCCAATTCACCCCCCCCCCCTCTTGGGTTGCCATCTGGGCCAACAGCGTCGGTGTTGGGTGTTCCCCAGATTCCACTCACCCCCTCAACGTCAGCAAAAAGAACCTATCTTTCCAACCTTTGATGGATGTGGGAAGATATAGTCTAAGAATCCTAGTGGGTCTAGGAGTAAAGGACCACCACCCCGCTTGCTTGCGTAGAGTGTAGAAGCTACGGAACAAAGAGATGCTAGCCTCTATACCATGAAAGTGACAAAGTACCATGAAGCCAACGATGGTTCGGATAGAATTTGGGACTAACTGTGCGGGTGCCAAGGAGTATCTATCTAAGAGGTTGAGGATGAAAGGGTAGATGGGTAACCGAAGCCCCGCTTTAAAGAAAGCTCCATACAAGGCAAACCTCCCGGGACGGGAAGAAGTTACCCTGTCGTCAGGAGCAGGGTAGGACAAACGAATGTTAGGAGGGAAACCATACTTGGCTCTAAGGTTCAAGATGTCTTGGGCCGACATGGTGGAGGCAGCCCATTCAGGGAACTCCTTGGCAGCAGTGGACGGACCGGCGATGGCCAGACGGCATCGGGGTGGGGCCCGTCCGGTGGCCGGATGAATCCCAGCCACGGGTCGTCCGGTCGCTCGCCGCCGTTCCAATGGAGCGTGGTCGGAGGATAAAGAGGACCAGCTAAGTTCTAGAGAAGGGGAAGGCTGTGAAGGAACAGGGGAATGATCCCCAAGATCGGAAAGAGAATAGGAAGGTGAAGAAGCCATGAGGACTAACCTGAATAACTTGAACCGAGATTGAAGAAGAAAGCTTGGGAGATAAACAGAAATAGGAGATGAACGGGCGCTTGCAGACTCAAGGTGATAGATTATAACGCAAGAAAATGTGAAAAGCTTAGGATAGGGACGATTTCCCCCTTTTATACCCCCGTTTCAAATCATCTCGCTGATGTTCGGTTTGGCCATGTGTTCGCTTTCTATTGAAAACCGCTCTGGCAACCACTCGGTGCGAGAAACACGAAAAACACCGTCAATAAAGAGATAGCGGTGACCTCACCATCATGATGACGCCTACCTTTTTATAACCCCTCGCTCGAGGAAAATCTTGCCCAATCCCAACAGCCTGAACGGATGAAATGATGGGCATGCAGATCAGCCACCTGGTGGATATTAACACCTCTTTCGCTGGCAACTATACGCCCACCCATCTCAGCGGTGGGGGGCATCTGATGTGGCTGATCACACCCTCTAGGCGGCAGCATAACACCTTGCGCAATTCCCGGAGCCAGATGAGTTGATAGCTCGTTTATGGCGATGACATCCTCGCCTCGGCCTCTAGCTTCGGCCTCTCCCTAGCTTCGGCCCCTGGCTCCGGCCTCGGCCTCTAGCTCTGGCATCTCCCTAGCTTTGGCCCCTGGCTTCGGCCTCGGCCTCTAGCTCTGACCTCTGGCTTCGGCCTCGGCCTCTAGCTTCGGCCTCATCCTAGCTTCGGCCCCTGGCTTCGGCCTCGGCCTCTGGCTCCGGCCTCTGGCTTCGGCCTCGGCCTCTAGCTTTGGCCTCACCCTAGCTTCAGCCTCTGGCTTCGGCCTCGGCCTCTAGCTCCGGCCTCGGCCTCTAGCTTCGGCCTCACCCTAGCTTCGGCCCCTGACTTCGGCCTCGGCCTCTAGCTTCGGCCTCATCCTCGCTTCGGCCCCTGGCTTCGGCCTCGGCCTCTAGCTTTGGCTTCATCCTCGCTTCGGCCCCTGGCTTCGGCCTCGGCCTCTAGCTTCGGCCTCATCCTCGCCTCGGCCCCTGGCTTCGGCCCCGGCCTCTAGCTTCGGCCCTTGGCTTCAGCCTCGGCCTATGGCTTCGGCCTCAACATTACACATTTCCTAGTATAATAGAGCTGGTCTCGAATATCGGACCCAGTGATCTGAGGCACTAACCGTCGTATATCTTGCTCATCCATTTTACCGAGATCACAGGAAATTACCAACACACCCTGCAGTTACCGATATACATGGCACCCATTCGGTAACGACTCACCTGCCCGCTGTTCACGGAGCTCATCCTAACGAAGCAGATTCGACGGTTACAATGGAACGAGGTAAATTTGATCCCCCGAACAGGTACATAAGAACTCCTAACTCGCAACGAGGGGGGATCTCTATTCTGTAATCCCCTAGATTTCTCAAATGCTCGTGAGAGTTATCACGAGGTCAGATGATAGACTTCAGATATTTGAATTCCAGGTATATCTCAACTGCTCGTGAGAGTTATCACGAGGTCAGATGATAGACTCCAGATATTTGAATTTCAGGTATATCTTAATTGCTCGTGAGAGTTATCACGAACCAGATGATAGACTCAAGATATTTGAATTTCAAGTATATCTAATTACAGAGTCCCTTGATATGGGGACTCTGCAATGCCTATAAAAGATGATGTGGAACCCTCCTTCCCATCATATGTGGACACCCCTTCTCATCATCTCCTCATGCGGACATTTCTTCCCCAGCGCGCCTGCCTCTGGTAAGTCCCCTGTCCATGCATGAGAGAGAAAAGGATTGAGAGAGAAAGTAAAAAAAAAAAAAGGAAAACAACGAAGAATAGGGAGGAGCCGGGTTACAGAACCCAGCTCCTTCCCCCTTCCACTGTGTGCCGGCACTGGTTCAGGCCCGGCGGCATGCCTGCCGCCTCGCCGGGCCTGAGCCCCGGCCGACAACCCCACCGGCACCATGGGCGGCGTCCGGTGGGGTGCCGGAGGACAATGAGAGAGAAGAGAGCGGAGGAGGGAGGGAGACGCGATCTGTGGCAATCGATCGGCGGTCCGACCCTTGGTTCGGGCCCGGCGGTGTGCTCGCCGCTTCGCCGGGCCTGAGCCTTGGTTGGAGACCTCCACCGGCGCTGGGCGTGCGTCCGGTGGAGGTCCGGCCGGCCATGGTGGCCGGCCGTGCCGCCGGCATGAATCTTGGCCATGGAAGACAATGAGAGAGAAAGAGAGGGATAAGAGAGAAATTGGAGAGAGAGAGATGGAGGGAAGGTCGACCTCGGTGACGGCTGGCTTTGGTCCGGCCAACGGCGGCCGGACCGACGCCAATTTGGTCGGAATTGGCGCCGGCACCGTGGAAGACATGCGGGCAAAGAGAGAGAAAAGAAAGCGTTAAAGTCCAAATTGATGAGAGAGAGAGCGTGGGGGAGGCTGGCCGCGGCCGGCCACGGTCTGGCCAACGGCGGCCGGACCGCCTTCAATTTGGTCGGCGGCGGCCCTGGCCGCCGGCGCGACTCTTAGCTCCTCTGTTTCTTTTGAAACAGAGGAGCTGGGTTAATAAAAAGTAATGGGCCGTTGGACCGTCCGATTTTTGGGCCTTGTTGGGCCATCTCTGAGCCCAGTTTGAGCAGCATTTTGGGCCCTGTATCGGGCCGAGAATGACAAAGTAAATATATGGCCCGAATCAGGATTGATTCTAGTTTCTGGGAATAATTTTATTTCCCTATTTGGGTGTATACATTGAGAGATATTCAAGCCCAAAGTTGGGCCCATGAAGTGGTTTGGGTAGAGTTTAAGAATTATTTTATAATTCAGATTTTAGAAATTTAATAATGAAAAATGATTCTGTAGGTTCCCAGGAGTCCAATTAGTTGGGTTATCAATTGAAATTCATGTACTGTGGTAAGTAAGTCAAGTATTATAATTTTATTAATTATTTAATTTATGAACTATGAAATTACAGTCAAATATAATTATGTTAATTTGGCAAAATCATGTTATTACTATGATAATATGTAATCATGATAATGACAGTAAAACTTTATGTGTCGCCGCGGTTCTCATATGACAGATTATCACATGACAGATTTCTACATGATAGATTATCACATGACATATTCCCACATGACAGATTCTCACATGACAGATTATCACATTATCACATGACAGATTATCACATGACAGATGACAGATACCGGTACCAGGACCCTTCCTCTTAGGGGATATTTAAGAGGGCTACACATGATGTATATTGTAGGATCGTGGGACACATAAAGAAAAATAATGACAGTATAAACAATGTAATTGTTACTGAATTAAGTTTCAAACTAATTGATCTGATGCATGAACCTAATGATAGCCTAATAAATGAAATTTTGAAATTATATTAGGCTTACTTATTGAGTGTGAGCTCACAAAATTCTCATAATGTTTTTAGAGCCTCGGGAATGAAGATGGATAATTGAGATAGAAGGAGTTTCTATTAAGAAGACTTAGTTTTATTATTTTGATTTAGTTCAGATTTGTTTGTTGTAGGGCAGATAGCCCAAGACTGATAATTCTGGTTTGTAACAAATCATGGATATGGAATTTGCTTTATATTGATTTATGTGATAAGTTCAAGACGCCTTGCATGCCTGGCATGCGGCGGGTTGTCACCCTAGCTCAAATTTTTGGGTCTGGGGCGTGACAGCTTTAGTGGTATCAGAGCAAGATTATGACATTAGGGACATACATGATGACACTTTAGGCAAAACACTAGAGTGACATAGAGACAAATTATAAATTTAAAGGAATTTCAGAAATTATGCCTTGAAAGCCTAACAATTAATGTTTACAGTGATATTAATTACAACTAATTTATCAGGAGATAAGAATGGCACGTCGCACTAGAAGTCGACAAAATGATAGAGTTCCCAGGTTGGTAATGCTGGCCAACCAGGAGGTCTGGAAGCCACCGAAGCTGCTGCCCCTCCTAATTCAGTTGGGACTGATCAGCAGCAACCCCAGACCGAGATGCTTCAGGTTCTCTCGGGTATGGTGCAGTCGATGCGGGACTTGCAGCACCAGATTCTGCAGGCTTTGTCCGCTCAGCCTACTCACACTGCTCCGTAGACACAGCCTGCCCCTCCTATTCCACAGACTCAGCCGACTCTACTACTCCACAGACCCAGCCTACTCCATCTCAATCCTGGGTAGGGATTGGCCGCAGTTTTGCAGACTTCAAGAAATTTTCCCCTGCCCCTTTCTCTGGATCCACCAACCCTGTTGATGCTGAGCGGTGGGTACGAGACATGGAGAAGGCTTTTATGGCCCATGGTAGTCAGGATATGGAGCGGATCAGATTTGCCACCTATCTTCTCCAGGGAGAAGCCTATGATTGGTGGTTAGTCGAGGAGCAGCGTCGAAATGGACAGATTATTTCTTGGGGAGAGTTTAGAGATATATTCTTCGACAAATACTTCCCCAGGAGTGTACAGAGACAGATGGAATCAGAATTTATCAAGTTGGAGCAAAAGGATCTTTCTGTGGCCCATATGAAGCTGAATTCACCAGGTTGGCCCATTTTGCTCCAAATATTATGACCAATGAAATAGCCAAGGTCACCAGATTCACTGAGGGACTGCGACCCAGACTGAGGCAAGCGGTCAATGCGTTTGAGCTCCTCACTTTCAGTGCTGTAGTGAATAAGGCCTTGGTGATTGAGAGGGATATGAATGTTGTTCAAAAGGATTGGGAGCTGCGGAAGAAGAGAAAAGGGCCTACTTCTGGTCAACCCTCTGCTCAGGCCAAGAAGAAGGGTGCACATCAGGCTCCAGCTGAACCACAGAATAAGGAAACTCATTGCATTCATTGTGGAAACTCCCACCCTGGAAAGCCTTGCCGCAAGGTGACTGGTGCCTGCTTTGTCTGTGGAAAAACTGATCACAAGATTGCTACATGTCCCTTTCGGAAGGATCATCCGCCTTCTTCAAGTCAAGGAACGAGCCAGCAACAGCAGCAGCAGCCCCAAGGACCCAGGATGGGTCTTCAACCTCACTCAGCAGGACGCTGCCGCATCTAACTCTGTGGTGATAGGTATACCCTTTAATGTTATATCTAGTATTACAGTCTTATCTAGTGCAATGCATTGACAGTTAATTAACAGTAGGTGCAATCCTTAATGTTAAAACAAATTACACTTATGTCCAGGAATGATTAAAGTAGGTACTGCTTATGCTCAAACTTTAATTGACCCGGGTGCTACGCATTCTTTCATATCTGACATCTATCTTGACAAGAATGCATCATTGACACCTATTCCTCTAGAGCAAGAGCTGCATATTGCGCTTCCAAATGGAGATGTTATGAAAGTTGGCACAATATGCAAATCTTGCCCAATTATCTTGGAAATAGGAGGTTGAATGCTGATCTCATTGTCCTTCCACTGAAGTTCTTCGATGTTATCCTTGGAATGGATTGGTTGGCCTCCAATCATGCTTCAGTAGACTGCTTCAGGAAGACTGTCAACTTCAAAATTCCAAGCCAGCCTGAATTCAGTTTTATTAGTGGTCATAAACACCTAGCCTCAGTGTTCATATCAGCGATGCAGGCTGGAAAATATTTGATGAGTGGTGGTCAAGGATTTCTTGCTGTAGTCAAGGGCCTTCAGCAAGAAGAGACCAAGTTGGAGGATATTCCCATAGCTCGAGAATTCCTAGATGTCTTCCCTGAGGATTTGATTAATTTACCTCCTAATCGGGAAGTTGAGTTCTCTATTGATCTAGTTCCTGGAACTGGGCCTATATCAAAGGCCCCTTACCGTATGGCCCCGGCTGAGCTAAAAGAACTGAAGAATCAACTACAAGAGCTCCTAGATCGAGGATTTATTAGACCCAGTGCTTCTCCTTGGGGTGCTCCAGTCCTATTTGTTAAGAAGAAGGATGGTAGTCTCCGACTCTGCATTGATTACCGGGGAATCAATAAAGTAACAGTGCGAAATAAGTATCCTCTGCCAAGGATTGACGACTTGTTTGATCAACTTCAAGGAGCCCGGGTATTCTCAAAGATTGATCTTAGGTCCGGGTACCATCAGCTCAAAGTCAAAGAAGGGGATGTACCAAAGACAGCATTTAGAACCAGATATGGCCACTATGAATTCTTGGTGATGCCGTTTGGGTTAACTAATGCCCCAGCAGCATTCATGGACTTATGAATAGAATTTTTAAACCATATCTGGATCAGTTTGGTGGTTTTTATTGATGATATTCTGATATATTCCAAGAGCCATAAGGAGCATGAGGACCACCTGAGAATTGTGCTACAGATTCTGCAAGAGAAGAAGCTTTATGCCAAGCTGAAGAAGTGTGAATTTTGGTTGGATCAAGTATCTTTCTTGGGTCATATAATCTCTAAAGATGGTGTATCTGTGGACCCGAAAAAAGATTGAGGCTATCACTAACTGGAGCCGACCTACCAATGTGACAGAAGTCAGAAGCTTCTTGGGATTAGCCGGGTATTACCGAAAATTTGTGGAGAATTTTTCTCGCATTGCTCTACCCCTAACTCGCTTAACCCAAAAGCGAGTGAAGTTTGATTGGACAGTGGAGTGTGAGAAAAGTTTCAGGAGTTAAAGCAGCGCCTGGTGTCAGCTCCCATTCTTGTTCTTCCAACGGATCTGAAGGTTTTACTATATACGGATGCCTCTCGAAAGGATTGGGATGTGTTTTGATGCAGAATGAAAGAGTGATAGCTTATGCCTCCAGACAACTGAAACCTTATGAGCAAAATTATCCTACTCATGACCTGGAATTGGCTGCTGTGGTTTTTGCTCTGAAGATTTGGCGGCATTATCTATATGGAGTGTCGTGTGATGTGTATACAGATCACAAGAGTTTAAAATACATTTTCACACAGAAGGAGCTGAATTTAAGGCAGAGGAGGTGGTTGGAACTATTGAAGGATTATGACCTGAATCTACAGTATCATCCTGGGAAGGCCAATGTAGTAGCTGATGCCTTGAGCAGAAAATCCTCTTCTGAGTTAGCTGCTATGATTACCTCCCAGCCTCACGTATTGAGAGATCTAGAGAAGTGGGAGGTTGGTCTGAGAGTACAGCAGTCTGATGGACTTATTGCAGCACTTGTACTCCAGCCGACCTTAGTTGACAGAATCAAGTCATCTCAGATGGAAGATCCAGATCTACAAAGGATTAAAGAAGTGGTACAATCAGGAGTTCAAAATGAATTTTATATAATGGAAGATGGATCCCTGAAATTTGAAGGAAGACTTTGTGTGCCAAACAGTGAAGAGCTAAAGGCTGAAATTTTGAAAGAGGCTCACTACTCTCCCTATACTGTGCATCCAGGTGGCACTAAGATGTACAGAGACTTAAAGAAAATTTTTGGTGGAAAGGCATGAAGAGGGAGATTGCTCAGTATGTGGCCAAGTGCTTGGTGTGTCAGCAAGTGAAAGCCAAGCATCAAAGGCCTGCGGGACCTCTTCAGTCTCTGATGATTCCACAGTGGAAATGGGAAAAGATTACAATGGACTTTGTGACTGGTCTGCCCAAAACTCCTAAGAGCAACGATGCAGTTTGGGTCATTGTGGACAGACTAACAAAATCAGCTCATTTCCTACCTTTCAGAGTTGGGGTCTCTAGTGAAAGATTGGCTAATTTGTATATTGAGCAGATCGTGAGACTCCATGGTGTTCCGGTATCTATTGTATCAGATAGAGATACCAGGTTTGTGTCCCAGTTTTGGAAGAGCCTTCATAAGGCCATGGGAACCAAACTAAACTTCAGTACAGCCTATCATCCCCAGTCAGATGGACAATCAGAGAGGACCATACAGATTCTGGAGGACATGTTGCGAGCCTGTGTGATGGACTTGGGTGGAGCTTGGGATAACCACTTACCTTTGGTGGAGTTTGCATATAATAATAGTTACCAAGCCAGCATCCAGATGGCTCCATTTGAAGCTCTGTATGGTAGGAGGTGCAGATCTCCTATATGTTGGGATGACGTGGGGGAAAGGAAGTTGCTAGGCCCTGAGCTGATTCAGCAAACAGTAGATAAGGTGCATTTGATCAGGGAGCATCTTCGTACAGCTCAGAGCAGGCAAAAGAGCTATGCTGATGTCAGAAGAAGGGAATTGGAATTCCAGGTTGGGGATCATGTCTTCTTAAGGGTATCACCAACCAAAGATGTGATGAGATTTGGGATTAAAGGAAAGCTGAGTCCACGTTATATTGGACCTTTTGAGATCTTGAGCAGAGTTGGAGAGGTTGCTTACAGCCTGGCACTGCCTCCGATTCTATCTGGGGTACACAATATTTTTCATGTATCTATGCTGAGGAAGTATATCTCTGACCCCAGCCATGTCATAGCATATGAGCCTATACAGTTGAGGAAAGATTTATCATATGAGGAGCATCCTTTGCGTATCGTAGACCGCAAAGATCAAGTTCTAAGACGGCGTACCATTCCCTATGTCAAGGTGCAATGGAATAATCATTATGAAAGGGAGGCTACTTGGGAACTGGAGGAAGAAATGAAAGAAAAGTATCCACGACTATTTGTATCTTAAAATAGTTAATGATTGAAACTGTTAGCTTTAGTTGATTGTTAGTCCTTGGGACAGAAATTTGGACTTTAATTTTCTCTAATAAAAGTTATCAATTTCGAGGCCGAAATTTTTATAAGGAGGGGAGAATGTAATCCCCTAGATTTCTCAAATGCCCGTGAGAGTTATCACGAGGTCAGATGATAGACTCCAGATATTTGAATTCCAGGTATATCTCAACTACTCGTGAGAGTTATCACGAGGTTAGATGATAGACTCCAGATATTTGAATTCAGGTATATCTTAATTGCTCGTGAGAGTTATCACGAGACCAGATGATAGACTCTAGATATTTGAATTTCAAGTATATCTAATTACAGAGTCCCTTGATATGGGGACTCTGCAATGCCTATAAAAGATGATGTGGAACCCTCCTTCCCATCATACGTGGATGCCCCTTCTCATCATCTCCTCGTGCGGACGTTTCTTCCCCAGTGCGCCTGCCTCTGGTAAGTCCCCTGTCCATGCATGAGAGAGAGAAGGATTGAGAGAGAAAGTTAAAAAAAAAAAAAGGAAAACAGGGAGGAGCCGGGTTACAGAACCCAGCTCCTTCCCCTTCCACTGTGCCGGCACTGGTTCAGGCCCGGCGGCGTGCCCGCCGCCTCGCCGGGCCTGAGCCCCGGCCGACAACCCCACCGGCACCGGGGGCGGCGTCCGGTGGGGTGCCGGAGGACAATGAGAGAGAGAAGAGAGCGGAGGAGGGAGGGAGACGCGATTTGTGGCAATCGACCGGCGGTCCGACCCTTGGTTCGGGCCCGGCGTGTGCTCGCCACTTCGCCGGGCCTGAGCCTTGGTCGGAGACCTCCACCGGCACCGGGCGTGCGTCCGGTGGAGGTCCGGCCGGCCATGGTGGCCGGTCGTGCCGCCGGCATGAATCTTGGCCATGGAAGACAGTGAGAGAGAAAGAGGGATAAGAGAGAAATTGGAGAGAGAGAGGGAGGGAAGGTCGACCTCAGTGACGGCCGGCTTTGGTCCGGCCAACGGCGGCCGGACCGACGCCAATTTGGCCGGAATTGGCTCCGGCACCGTGGAAGACATGCGGGCGAAGAGAGAGAAAAGAAAGCGTTAAAGTCCAAATTGATGAGAGAGAGAGCGTGGGGGAGGCTGGCCGCGGCGGCGGCCGGCCACGGTCTGGCCAACGGCGGCCGGACCGCCTTCAATTTGGCCGGCGGTGGCCCTGGCCACCGGCGCGACTCTAGCTCCTCTGTTTCTTTTGAAACAGAGGAGCTGGGTTAATAAAAAGTAATGGGCCGTTGGGCCGTTTTTTGGGCCTTGTTGGGCCGTCTCTGAGCCCAGTTTGAGCAGCATTTTGGGCCCTGTATCGGGCCGAGAATGATAAAGTAAATATATGGCCCGAATCAGGATTGATTCTAGTTTCTGGGAATAATTTTATTTTCCTATTTGGGTGTATACATTAAGAGATATTCAAGCCCAAAGTTGGGCCCGTGAAGTGGTTTGGGTAGAGTTTAAGAATTATTTTATAATTCAGATTTTAGAAATTTAATAATGAAAAATGATTCTGTAGGTTCCCAGTCCAATTAGCTGGGTTATCAATTGAAATTCGTGTACTATGGTAAGTAAGTTAAGTATTATAATTTTATTAATTATTTAATTTATGAACTGTGAAATTACAGTTAAATATAATTATGTTAATTTGGCAAAATCATGTTATTACTATGATAATATGTAATCATGATAATGACAGTAAAACTTTATGTGTCGCCGCGGTTCTCATATGATAGATTTCATATGACAGATTCCACATGATAGATTATCACATGACAGATTTCCACATGACAGATTCTCACATGACAGATTATTACATTATCACATGATAGATTATCACATGACAGATGACAGATACTGGTACCAGGACCCTTCCTCTTAGGGGATATTTAAGAGGGCTATACATGATGTGTATTGTAGGGCCGTGGGACACATAAAGAAAAATAATAACAGTATAAACAATGTAATTGTTACTGAATTAAGTTTCAAACTAATTGATCTGATGACATGAACCTAATGATAGCCTGATAAATAAAATTTTGAAATTATATTAGGCTTACTTATTGAGTGTGAGCTCACAAAATTCTCATAATATTTTTCAGAGCCTCAGGAATGAAGATGGATAATTGAGATAGAAGGAGTTTCTATTAAGAAGACTTAGTTTTATTATTTTGATTTAGTTCAGATTTGTTTGTGTGTAGGGCAGATAGCCCAAGACTGATAATTCTGGTTTGTAACAAATCATGGATATGGAATTTGCTTTATATTGATTTATGTGATAAGTTCAAGACGCCTTGCATGCCTGGCATGCGGCGGGTTATCACCCTAGCTCAAATTTTTGGCTTCGGCCTCAACATTACACATTTTTCTAGTATAATAGAGCTGGTCTCGAATATCGGACCCAGTGATCTGAGGCACTAACTGCTGCATATCTTGCTCATCCGTTTTACCGAGATCACGGGCAATTACCAACACACCCTGTAGTTGCCAATATATACGGCACCCATTCGGCAACGACTCACCTGCCCGCTGTTCACGGAGCTTATCCTAACGAAGCAGATTCGACGGTTACAACAGAACGAGGTAAATTTGATTCCCCGAACAGGTACATAAGAACTCCTAACTCGCAATGAGGGGGGATCTCTATTCTCTAACTGTAAATAAAACTCCTGTTCTACAAGCCACTAACTTGAGCATCGGAGGGTCCCTACTGGCACCATCGGTCCAGGACTTTGTGCAGGTTTCTGGAGAAGAAGGCGCTCCCTTACATTTTCAGCGATTACTTTTGACGATCTGTGAAGATCTTCGTCCATCAGTGTTCATCGCAAATGGTTTGACAGCAACGTGATGAGACCAAGAAAGTTTAGTAAGATCGCAAGACCTTATGAAGAGCAAAATATGTTGTTTCTTGCATCTCAAAAATACTGTCTTTTCCCTTGGTTGTGTTTCGGATCATGCTCTGATGGTATAGATTTTAATATGAAAGGAAAGGAGAGAGAAAGTTGAACTTTTAACCTTCTGCTTGTCAGTATTATAGAAAAATGGGTAAAAGTAAGTAATTTATGGATAAAAAAATTGGATGAGAAGAGCAGAGGCTAATGAGGAGTGATAAATTGATGTGCTTCCCCGTTGCAAAAGTAAATGATAGGGTGAACATGATATGAAGGACTAACATAGAGAAAGGGTTTTTTATAAAACGGGCAAAAACTCCTGATGATGAATCACTGGTCGGTTAGCTAAAATCTTGGTGTAACGATTTGGGTCTGATGTATGGATTCATTTCGTTACAAAAAAAAGTAAGAAGGAGAAAGTTTATACCAACTTGGATCATCACACTCCAAAATGGATCTTCCTTTAGTATTTTATCTTTTTCTTGCTTTTTCAATATAAATTCCTTTCTTCTTTTCAAGTTCTCGATATGACTCTTTTTCACTAGCATTACAATTTATCCTCCTTAAAGAGGAGACGTTCTCGTCACCAGAGGCAGACACCAGGCAAGTAGAATTCTAGAGGTGACTCCCACAGATTCAAGAGGTGACTTCCATTCATTCTATTGATGTAGCACTTTACTTTATGTGGTATTTAGTTTCTGTACTTTCAGCTGGTACATAGTTCTGATACCATATTGTAACGATCTGAGCCTACTGTATGAATTCATTTCGTTACAAGAAAGCAAGAAAGACAAAGTCCACACTAACTTGGACCATCACAATCCAAAACGAATCCCTTTGATATTTTATCTTTTTCTTGCTTTTTCAATATAAACCCCTTCCCTCTTTTTCAAGTTCTTGATGGGACTTTTTCACGGGCATAACACTTTGGCTATCTGATTATCTTCTCTAAAAATATGATAGTTAAAAACGTAGGAATTGAACAGATTATAACTTTCAAACCTTGAAGCAGAGGATGCTGATAGTCAAAGGTCCCATGAAGCCAAAATATATAGTTGAAGAGAAATCTCCTTTCAAGATAATATTAGAGCCTTACAATCTTTGATAGTTTCGTTTAGATCATACAAAACATATGTGACTTCAGGAAAAGACACATGCTTTGTAGAGAAGGAAATAGAGTCAAAGCCAATAGAAATTAACCATTCCATATGATCCCTAACCATGGTGCCTGCAGTACCAATAATAGATCGATGAGAGATGGATCAATTCAATTCGTTGAAGTCATTCTTCAAGCATCCTGGATGAAGGGGCTCCCAAAAGAATTAATGTAAAGAAACCCACGAAAAGATGTGAAGTAGAGTCGCAGACGCTAGAATATTCCAAATGTTTCTGAAAGCACCATGAGCTTAAGAATTCATGCGCATGTCATAGTCTCTGACGAGCAATTGAATTGAAATCAGATTCCTTATGTTGGAATTAAACCACAGCATTGGGCATAGGACAAGGCTGACACGGGTCACGCACAGCGCTATGGTGCTCGAATGGGTCGAAACCATCCCGTGTTCTATTATTCCATGCGTCCAACGCCTCAATTTGCCAACCGATCGTGACAACATCGCATGGAGACATTTGTTGATGCGAAACGAGCCCCAACAAGAAGTCATTAATTCTAACTTATTAAGAAAATAAAAATTACGTTAAAATGAAATTAAGAATCATAGCACTGGTACCAATTAATCATCAAATGATGAAGAGCTAGCACTGGTACCAATTAATCATTGCTCCATTTTATATATACTCAGTAGTTCAATAAATAATAAAGTCATAAATTAGTCACAAGTTAATTTCAAAGACTTTAAAATATGGGTCAAAATTAACAGTTTCACCAATTAAGTCTTGAGATATCGCCGGGCCCCCTCTCTTACCGTCCGTGAGCCTGGACGCTGGTCAAGTTCAGGCTCCAGAGCCTTTCATTATCCCTAATGTTTTAAAAATCGGATCAGGTAACGAACTGCTTTAAAATTTGGGCTGTGGATCCATCAATTCAATCGAATGAACCGATTTAAACAAACCAAATAATATATAATTTATTTTTTAATTTAATAATATAAAATAATAAAAATATAAATATAATTTAAATACAAATTTAAAAAATTTTAAAAATCAAATTGAATCGATCCGAAACCTAACTGATTCAATTTTTTTTTAATTTTTATTAAATTATATAAAAATTAAATTTAATAATAAAATTAGATCAAATTGATGGTCAACTTTCGATTGAATCGATTAAATCAGCCTATTCAATCAGGTTTTTCTTTTTTTTTTTTACACAAAAGGGGAAGGAGGGCTTTGTCGATTCGTAGCTAGGTTCCATATGGTCCTGTTTCTTATCAGGAAAATGTTCCGTGCACGGCGCGAGATTTGCGCAGCCGGGGGGCGCGAGATTTGCGCAGTTGTTCCCCGTCCGAAGACGAGTTGGTCAACTTGATCCCACCTAGGTGCCAGCAGTCAGAACAGAAAAATTAGACAGATCTTAGCTGCACCGTTCCTCGTCCGAAAGCGAATTGATCAATCTGACCCCACCTAGATGCCAGCAGTCAAAACATGAAAATTAGATAGACCTTAGCTTGAAAATTAGACAGACCTTAGCTGTGCCGTTTTTCGTCCGAAAGCGAGTTATCAAATTAGACAAACCTTAGCTGCGAAGTTCTCCATCCGAAGGCGAGTTGGTCAACCTGATCCCACCCAGGTGCCAGTAGTCAAAACAGGAAGTTGATCAACCTGATCCCACCCAAGTGCAACAAAAAATTAGATAGACCTTAGCTCTTTTAACATTCATGTTTCAGACTTCAAAAATTAATTTTAAAATTATTCAAGTCAACCAAAGCGTTATTTCTTGAACCCGTAACTTGTTGACCGTGCGGAAAAGGCCCTGACTGCTGGCTACCGCCTAAGCAGTTATTCCATCGGTTTTCAAAACACTATTATCTCTGAATGCCATGATTATAAAATAGTCCTCATATTTTTTGGAAAGGCATGGTAGGGACGGCCAAGCCAAGTGCCTCTACCACCGCCACTACCCATCATTTCACACAGATCCGAGCGTGCCGTTTGTTTAGCACGCCACCTCCCGTTCCACTCCGGCACTAGCTCCCCTCCTCCCTGCCCTTTTTTTCTCATCCATAACAGCACCCCCCACCTTCTTTAATTCATTTCCCTCTCCACCATCCATAAGCCTATCACCCTCAACTCCAAAGCCACTCATTCTACTAGCTAGCAGAAGGCACTGCTTGGATTCTTTCTTGCATTCCATTATTTCTTCCTTCCTAACAGCAATGGTTTGGGCTAGCAAGCGCGCATGGGTCCTTGTCCTTTGGCTCGGCCTGGCCTTGTTGCACGGGGATGGGGCTCAAGTGGGTGCGCCTGCACCCTCGCCCTCCGTGGACTGCACCTCTGCCATCCTCAGCCTGGCTGACTGCCTGCCCTTTGTGGAGGAAGGGAGCAACGTGACCAAGCCCCAGGGCCAGTGCTGCTCTTCCCTCAAGAAGGTGGTCAAGAAGGACGTGGCCTGCCTCTGTGAGGCCTTCAAGGAGAGTTCAAACTTGGGATCACCCTCAACTTGACCAAGGTCCTGACCCTCCCCTCTGCCTGTGGGGTCTCCACCCCTCCCTTCAGCAAGTGCAACAGTGGGTCCCTGTCCTTTGTTCTTCCTATTCTTTGGTTTAGATCAGTAATATTTCTTTTAGGCCGGCCGGCCATCTCTCTCTTCTGGCTTTGGGTTTGGAGAAGGTGTGGTGGAAGCTAAAATTTGTTGCATTTTGCGTTGCAGTTTCTATTGCTGGTGTGCCTGTTCCAGCCCCTGGTATGTTCTTCAGCTGGGAGATGAATCATGTTACAATTCCATCGTTTTCTTTTCTTTTGGCTTTCCCCATTAGATGATTCCAGTTCTTTATAATTTAAAATGTCAACTTAATCTTATTAACTAATTCTTCCTCTTCGAGCCCCATCCGGCAATAAATTCCTGTTGTGGTTACCCTCTTGAGGTTTGATGTTTCTAAGTTATATAATTCGAGGGTAGGAGAGTCCCTCCCAAGGCTTCTTCTCTAGACGGTCCTAGAAATGACTTTTTCTGACTGCTTTATTGTCCTCAAAACAAGCAGTACGAGATTGGCGAGTCATGTGACTTCTGGCCCTCGCTCCAAAGCCTGTCTAAGGCCAACAAGACCTGACTCAGATTTGGTCGAATCGAGTCGGACTCCTGAGCGATCTATCTTGCAACTCCATTTTGAAACCAAGATCCGTTGCAATGGCCCTTTGACCGATGATGGTTGTTGATCTTGTTTCACTGGCTTTTTCTTTGAAATTTTTAAATGACACAGTTGCGTTTGATCGATACCGCTTGATATTTATCAAAAACACTATTAAGCATTATTTTCTGCGGTTAGAGGGTACGAGTACTGCTAGAATAGAAGATAGGATTGATGAGAGAGACTCATTATTTTTGATTGGGTTGGAATATATTTGATGATAGATAGATTTCATATTTATGGCACTAGTTTTAGCTAGAATTACAGTGCTTATGCTAATCTTGCAGCTCCATCTCCGACCGCCGGAGGACCTTCAGCACCTGGAAGTAGTTCAACAGTCCCAGCTCCAACCCCAGCAAAATCCGGCGTCCGAGCATTACCGGTTCCATCGTTCGTCCTTGGTGCTGCAGCAGCGGTTGCTCTTTGCTTTTACTACATTTAACAACCTTGCTCCGTTGGCGTTCAGAGTTGTATCTTGGAGGGTACCTCTGGATTATACTCACTCAGCATGATAATGTTGTCGACCAACTACCATTTGTGTTAGAACGCTGCGAAATGGACTGTAAAAGGAATTCAGTTTATTATTCCAGTTTGATTTGAATCGAATTTTTTTTTTTTATGGCCCTTGATTTACTCTCGATTTAAAAATTGTTAAATTCCAAAAACCTGATTTGATTGCTGTTTTGGTTTCTCAAAAAAATAAATCAAACAATACAATATTTTTTATTCTGGATGATAGAACTGCTATTTAATTAAATCTAATTGAAATCAAATCGATAATCAGTTCAATTTTTATTTTAAAAAATTAATTAAAAATGGTTTGGTTTGAAAGAAACCGCTAATCCGATACTCTAGACTCAAGATTTCGTCATTAGGTCGGAAAAGAAACCAGCGAATTAAAAAAAAAACGCATGAGATTTATTATACAGCCCAAAAATTGAGCCGAAACACAACATATAAACAGCTCAGTTGGAAATCACAAGATGACAACCCTCATTGCCATATGAGGAGGAGGAGACAAGACTTCCCGCAGCTAGAAAGCCACAAGTGCAAGCAAGGAACTAAGCAACTACGGGTAAGTGGGAAATGGAGTCATAAACTGGATCGTTGGACAATGGAGACAACGACCGTCACATCGTCGAGTTTGCCACCAGTGAAACCAGGGTATCCAGCCGCAAGGGCTGCGTCGGCAAATGGACTTCTCATCGACGATGATCTCCCAACCTCCTGAGCCCTCAACGCCAGGAACTCCGCGATTTCCTGTGCCACTAAATTTTATGAGGGGAACCCAAAAAACAACAACAAAAAAAGGCTTGGATTGAAATAGTTGGTGGTAGGGTTGGATTCAGACCGTAGGCTTAAGGCTGGCCCCCAGGGACTTGGACACGATTGCTGCTACCTCCTGTTCGTATAGATTGTCAAACATGCCATCCGTTGCAGTCACTATCACATCCCCTTCATCTAAATCAATTGCGTAAACCTGAGGCCAATATTAATTGATCGTAATGTTATTTGAGGCCATACCACCAAGGTTCCTTGCAACAATGCTAAAAAAAAAAAAAAAACTGCTGCAATGGAAATTATTATACCTCTATATACTTTGAAGGGTCCTCTCCTCTTTCAATCTGCAAGGGAAAATTGAATCCGTAAACCATCGGAGTGGACTTCCTAAAAATTGTCCCATTCCTTATCACAATAAATCCTGAGTCTCCAATGTTGGCCACATGAAGAACCTGCATTAAATCGGCAAGCGTCAAGGACCCTCCAAGGGTCATAAAGAAAACCAAATAACTTGATTTCAGAAGCTATAACAGAAAATAAGATTGCATCAATCACAAATTCCCAGTTAATTTGTTGACATCGAAAGAAACATGAGTTCATATCAATCTTCTCAAGAGCACACCTGTCCATCGAAATAAGCAACCAGAACAGTAGATGAACCAGGAGAACGAGCTCCAGCGGCACTCTGGATTAGAACTTGGTCTGGTTTACTTCCTGAGGCTCCCCCACATTCTGAAACTAATTTCTCACAATTCTGCATCAATTCTCGAGCATATAATCCTGCATTGATTCCTAAAGAGTAAAACAAACTTCAGATCAGTTCACCAAAACAAAGCTTTCAACATGAGGAACAGATTTTTTAGGGCGAGTACAAGAGCATATAGCCAGCACTTGATTGGCGTATTTGTCAGTCCTATACGCTGTCTAGGAAGAAAGGAGTCATATTCTGTAACTTTGAAAAGTCTAAAGAGAGACTGGCAAGAGGCTTATAAGAATTCCTTTTGGAAAAAATCCCAAACAGCCATTACCCAAATATAATAGATTAAAATGACATTTTGCTCCTCCTCCCACTTCCTCAGCTTTTTCATGACTTGCAAATGCTAGCGGGTGTCGAGCCATGAACATAATGATGTTGGAGTACAGCATTGCCTCTTGCCTACCCACAAGGCCAATTTCATCTACCTTGCTATGAACCAATAGGAATTTCCCAAGCCATACAGTCAGTGCTATCTATCATTTGCTTATTAACTCCTATCAAGGCTTACATATCTTTCAACACACACAATTTCAAATCCTTCCAGAAACTCCATTACAGTTTTCTTATGTCTTCTGCCGTTACATCCTATCTAGGCTTACATATCATTTAACACAAGCAATTTCAAATCCTTCCCAGAAACTTCATTACAGTTTTCTGACATCTTCTGCCCTTCTATTATCTAACCCTCCAACACAAGTGTGATATAACTCTCCTTATGTTGCCGTGATCACATCTTCATTTCACAAGACCATTCCATTCAAGTCCGATGGCTATCCAAGATCACATCATATGCTAGCATTGGATTTCCAAACCATACACTTTCCATCATCTACCGGAAGCTTTCAAATTTGGATGCTAAGCAACATGGACATTGATTGCTCGATCTTTAAATAAACATGCACATATGCATAAGCATGGACAGAGGGTGCGATCATGGGTGAGCGCATGTCTGGCTGGACAATTGTGTGCAAGCTTGAAC
Source organism: Calamus simplicifolius (assembly GCA_900491605.1). Lineage (NCBI taxonomy): Eukaryota > Viridiplantae > Streptophyta > Magnoliopsida > Arecales > Arecaceae > Calamus > Calamus simplicifolius. Next base: position 214,450 of record UESW01004641.1, on the reverse strand, counting down.
ATGAGTGGCAGACGTGAGTGCATAAACATGGATGCATGAGAGTTGGAAAACGGGCATGGACACATCTGTGTGCAACCATTTCTTTGCTGCATGCAATTGCGTGAAACAGGATTGTCATGAGATTCCTGCTTTCAAATCATTCTGCTATTTTATAAATGATAGAAGAGCCATTATTACCAAAAAGATTTCGAATCATAATAACTGCTTTCAATGTTTAAGCTTTTGTTTGGACCAACATTTTGGACTAAATCATATCTACTGAGATGGGCAAGGATGCCCAATAACAATTTTCCTTCTTGAAGAAAATGGCATCCTTGCTTCATAATGGTCCCCCTTGGATCTTGTGAGGTCACATTTTCTCTAAGTTTGGAAACCTTCTACGCGTTGAAGAATGATGTGAGAATCGGGCCACATGGGAAGGGTAGATGGAGATGAATGGGAATTTGAAAACATGTATTTCACAGAGAGAGAGAGAGAGAGAGAGAGAGAGAGAGAAGGGGGGAGCTTATTTACCTTTTCTTGCCCAATAAAGGAAGCACTTCCCCACATTTATTTAGTTTATCTCATTTCCTTAAAGAAATTATGTTTGTTGCTCCAAAAGATTGCTACTTTGAGGTATGTTTATCAAATCCAAGTGCAGAATCCAAACTCAAACCGTATTCATGATGATGAAACATATTTGAAACATTGTTGCACCAGAAAGATGAACAACATAGCCGCTGGCTAAAGAAAACTGGACATAAACTTCAGCTTTTAGTAAGAGAAATACCTTCCAGTGACCACTGACCTACACCATCAGCTACACCAAACCAGTTTTTGCATGCCCAAAGTATGCATCTTCCCCACCTGTCAATGCCTGGCATTATTATTCCATATTATTGACCTTGGATGTTTTCCATCAGCCCAAACCAAAAAAGGAAGCAGGTAATTAAATTGTCCAAGATGATACACTTCTAAAGAAACATTTCAACCAAACATATAAAAAATATTTTAAAAAGAATGGTGAATTATAATATCATCCGATCGTAGTATTTCCAAAGCAAGCATTTCATCCAAGAGATATTGTAGTTGTATGCCATTTATCTAAAGATGAGACACAGAAACATTTTTGTAATAGAACATGCATTTCCACTGCTTTAGGATGGAGAGCCTCTTGCATGGATATCATGTACGCTCATACACACTTCAGGCATGTTAGGTATAATTTGACAAAACAAAATTTATGTCCTCCAAATATTGGAATAGCCATTATGCTTCATTGGCTATTTCTTCTCAAAATTAACGTACATTAGGATAAGGTATAGGTAGAATAAAATGTCCAACACAAACCTAGACCTGCTTGCATGCTTACAAGCGTCCACAGAAAAATTATGGTTTTCAGACACAAGCATGCACCTCTTGGATGGTCTTCTAGGTCTTTGGCATATTTTTGGAATTTTATTTCATTGATTTTCGATCTTTGAAATGACCTAATTATCCTTCATTTCACAAATTTTGTTTTTTTGCTACAAGCCTAAGTGCTGAAAACCCATGTTTGGATCTTTTCTAATATCAATAATGCAGTCCCTCTAATTTCTATGTTCTCAAAGTGATTAGTCAAAAGCCATACAAGAGCCCACTTTGTGCATTTTTTTTTCACCATTTCTCCCTTGAGAAAGAACATAGGCACTTGTAATATCAAGGAAGCCTATGTTATCATGCAACTGAAAGCAATCAAAGATTGAATTATGGATCATTATTTCAACAAATCAAAGGCACTAGGAAGGTGTACAGATGAACAGTATGTCAGACAAAAAAGCATGTTGACCTATCAGTTTCCTAAAAGGGGTAAGATAGTACAGTTCGGGAGAGAAATTGAGAGATCAAGCATGGTAGAGATCCTAGAAAAGTTATGAACATGCAAACCACATTAAAGAACTATGTATATCTATATGAATAAGTTTTGGACGGTCCAAATCAAGTTAATTGATTAATCTACAATTTTTTTTAAAAATGGAAATAGGTGCGATGGGATACTTCTGCAATGATATACCTTAGTCAAATCAAAGACATGACCCGGTGACTAAACAAGCAAATGTAATGCAGGATGGATCTGCAGGGGAGAATAGGTGTTTTCTTCTCAGCTGACTTAGCTCGTTTTTTAAATCATAGGACCTAGAGAAACCTTGGAATGTTTTTCCTCTGCAGCATAAGCTTAATTAAATAGCAATGAAACAAACCCCACCACCAATTGGCCTTCTGCATTTAGTCCAGGCTCCTCATAAACCCAAGATTGCTTTGATTAGGAACCAGTCAGCAACTCATTAAGGGTCAAATTTGATGCAGGCCAGAGGGCCAGACTCAGGATGTTCTATGATTGCATATACCCTGATAATATCTTCAACCATATAAAACTGAGACAAGGCTTGTTGGGTAAGGCTATAATCTACATCAGGCTGCCCTGCTCACAATAATCACAATACCGGAAACACCCAACAACATATTGGGAAAGCAAATTCACTGGTAGACATGAGCTGCATATTTTTAATATCCATGTTTACTTTGAGGATGGACATAAATCAAATTTTGAGAGCTGAAAAATTATATATATGAGTCATGTATAACATATACGATGGAATAGATCATGAAAATCTCTACTGGACAGTCTAAATTAAACAGCTTAAACATAAACATCTATTTCACTGTGCAGCCCAAACTCTAAAGCCATGTTTTAGATATCAGAAAATGTTGGGACAAGATAAACTTGGAAGTGGACTGGGATGGGTCAAGATGGGACATCTATTGTCCTAAGCGTCAGTACACAGTGCATCCTGCTCCATGGAGAAACAGGAACAGCCCTGTCCCATAGTCTTTAACACCTTGCTCTAAAGTGAAGCATTTGTAAAGCTCCTGTTTCAAAGTTTCTACAGCCAGGTGCATCGCTTGTTTCTATACAATCACAACCAGACCCAAACATATCATTAGGATCAAAAAAATAAAAAAAATATCATCTAAAATTATGCTTACATCCATACGAATATTGAGATAATATATCACCATCCATATCTGTAAAGACTTCAGAATCCATACCCCTATCTATCTAGATAGATAAAAATATAAATGTTCGAATCCAAATTAGAGATGTGACATGGATAAAATTGCACCATATCTGATCCATTTCAGCTCTACACAAGCTATTATGAGCTTTCAAGGTGCTCCACTAACACACAGATGATTAGCAATTATAAGTTCCATTAAGATGGTAGTAAGTTTCACTAAGACAGAGACTCAAATTGATCATCCTAAGACATCAATTAATACAAAATATCGTCCACTAATTTAAAATCATGCTTATCCTCCATATCAAATACCTTATATCTCTGAGTCACAGTCCAGAACGTGCATTTGTTGAAATGAGCAATAACAATTTGTCTCCCTAGAATTATTGCACATGCTGATGGGGAAAAAATATTGATTTTTTTAAAAGAGCGCAGGTATGACAGAATTAATCATAGAACCAAAGCAGAACGGCTTAGGTACCTTTGAAGGATGTGGTAAGACGGCAGCTCCTGAAGACAGGCAAAGTGATGGTGCTGATATAGAAGTCACCCTGATTGTAAACGAATTAGTCAAGAAAATAAAATTTCTTCTGACCTTGTAATCACTATAAGCAATATGCCAAGACAGACATAATAAACATGCAAGCATCATAATTTAATCTCCAAATGGACAATATTAAATCAAAAAGCATTGATTAAATTATGATACAAATTGGAGATTGATCAAGAATCCTAGAGACTTCTGACCAGGAAAATGTGCAACCCCACCTACTCCCTACCCTAGCAATATGCCACATGCAACCACATCATTTTAAATAACTTCAAGTTTAACAAGAGAATAAGCATACCCGTTAGGATGAGCCACTTCAGCACTCCCATTATTCTGGTCAGTCCTTTCAATAATTTGTCCCTATATATGTACCAAAAGTGAACTAACATCAGGTTTAAACTACAAAATATAATTACCAATTCCAATAAAACCAAATAAGGACTTCAAAGTTAGATCTTGAATTGGAAATGCAACTCCTTATCCTTTGAAATATTGCTCATGATGCACTATAATGATTGCTAGGCATACACTGCAAAACATGGAATCTCACATGGAACCATTCATCATTCCAAGAAGAAAAACAGTAAGAGAATGTCTCACAAGAATTTAGATTCAGATATAATCTTGCTACCAATTATGAACTTAGAACTGATCCCTAAGCCTAATTGTTAAGCATAATTTTTTTACGAGAAATTTGATAGGGATCCTATATCCATTTTGAGGGTTATAAGTTGATAAGAGACTAGCGATCGTTGAACAAAACTGTCATTAATAGCAACAGAGAAACAGATGCATACCAGCTTAGGACAAGGTAAGGGATATGACTAAGTTTAATAAGTCAACATCAATGATTCAATATCTACATATCAATGAATTTCTTTCTCATCAATTCATAAAAGGCCTTCTTTGTTAACCTCAATGATGCTATTCTTAATATCAACTTCAATAAAAATATTTTTTTAAAATTGAATTTACCATACCAGATATAGAATTAACGATGGCAAAAGGTCTTGTTAGTATTGAAGGCATGAGTTTGTTCAAGATTCAAAATATATAATATCTCGAATTAACCCAGACTCAAGAGGGTGAACCTTAGTGCAATGGTAGGGTTGCACTAGTATCCAATCATCTCAATTTACTCTCCAAAAAATATTATTGTGTTTGATGTGCCTTCAGAATAAGTACATTATCTTGCAGCTTGCCAGCTAAGTAGTGCTCGATTATTTATTATTCATCAAAACATGTGTTACGTGTTGAGTTTACTTATTAATTCAAATCAAGCAGGCTTTTTTATTTATTTAGCAGGCAATCACATAAAAAGACTAGCAGTAGGAATAATATAAAAATCAATATGTGTCTTTGAATAAAAATTTGGGAAACATTATTGAAATCATTGAGAAAGAAGCAAAAGCCTAACGGATATACATAAATATAGCAGAGGACAGCAAGTCAGAAGTTTACCACCACCGAGCTTTCCGCAGTACTCTTCATTGCTTGATCTTCTATAGAAGAGGGATCTGATTCAACATCCACATCAGTGTTGGCATCCATTGCATCGGAAACCTCTGGAGCCTCAGTATCTTCCGACAAACTTTCCACGCTAACAATTTCACTGGTTGCTGGAACTTCTGCAGCAACGGGAATTTCCAGCGTAGCAACAGGAATTTCGACACTGGAGTCATATCTCTGATTGACATCCATGTCAGAAGTCCTTGGTTCCTGTAAAGTTTCACCCACAGAGTTCACTTCTATTTCTTCGCCATTAATGGAATTTCTGATGTTTCCACTGCTCTTGTACCGGGTTCAGAAGCTTTCTCAATTTCTGGAATCTCACTCTTCTCTACCGAGAAAGCACTGTTTTCCTGATCGCTACCCAGAGGATTCATTGAATCCAACACTGCAATATTAGGTTCTGAACTCTCCTCGTTTTCTTGCGGAACTTCTTTAAGTTCCAAAACCATAATTTGCGCCGTCTGATCACCATCCAAAACCTCCATTCCTTCCAATATCTCAGCCTTCGACGACCCATCCAAATAAATGCCCTCTGAGGCAGAGCATTGTTCGCTTACTTCTATAGCCATCGTCCTCGATTTACCCTCACCATGGGAAGCATCTTTCTCTTTCAGTTCCTCCATCGCCAAAATTGCAGCTTCCTTTTCTTTCTGTATCCCACCGTCCTCTCCGCCTTCCCAAGACTCTATTTGTGGAGTTCCTTCTACCATCTGGGTGCCTTCTTCGTCGCCACCCTCCGCATATACCGATCCTTCCAGCTCAAGATCGGATCCTTTCACCGTTTCCTGATCGATATCACCAAAATCTCCCTCCGAAGAGACTCCTGCCTCCGTCTCCTCCGAACCCGAGCTGTCAGCCTCGATCGCACCCTCGCCCTCCTTCACCTCAGCTGCATCCCCGAACCGGAAGATGATGCTCCCGTCCGAGCACTCTGCCGAAACCACCAAACGCTCCGTGAACAACAAGAAGAAGAGCCAGACGAAGGGAACAAAACACGCCGATCTCGACGCAGAGATCCGATTCATGGCAGAGAAATAATCGAAACAGGAAGAAGGGGTTGAGGATCTGGAGTACCGATCATGGAGCAGAGCTCAAGGGGTGGCCTCGCGAACGTGTGGGGGACCGGCCTTGTCCTCGTCGGCGGCGATCCGGAGAGGGAGCGGCGGAGGGGGAGGAGCTGCGGCGGTGCGGTCTTGTAGGAGACTGGGGAGACGCGAAGGTCGAGGAGGCCGGCCAAGGGGATCTCCGCCATTAACGACGGTGGCGGACGGCCGGCTAGGGCTCACATCAGAGTGAGCGAGAGACCGAGCGTTGAGGGCGGTTATATTCAGTTTCGGGAGGAGGATGAGGAGGAGGAATGGGAGAGGATAACGATGAGAGAGAGAGGTGGGGAGTCGGGGGGACGCGTTTCCTCCGTAACACCCAAGAGAATGGGAACTTGACACGTGCGAGACATTGGACTCTGAGGAAGCTCTCGTGGTAGCTTCCAAATTCTCCCGTGGGTTCTGTTTTCCAAGTGCAAGCCAATAATTTTGGATTAAAATTACACGCAAACAACGGCGGCCCGAACACCGGACGGCTTGAAGAGGATCCCAGCTGGCATGAACAGTAATTGTTATATATATATATACTATTTAAATGTCATTTGGTACCTCAGATTCGTTCGGGGATCGATTTTTTTTTTTTCAAAACTTTTCCCGTGATTATTTTCCCAAAAGGCCGGGCCATATTCAACGCAACAGACGTGATGGCTTATCCTATGACATAAAATAACTTATCCTTGATGTTTACTGTTTGATTTTTATATTTAATTTTATCTTCAACAATTATTATTATTATTAAAAATATAATTGTCTTATTTAATTTATTATATTCTATTTTCTTTCTTATCCCTTTTATTTTATCCCTTTCTATCAAATGCATTAAAAGCAACTTGAGAGGCATATGAAACCTGTTGTTTTTATATATATATATAAAAAAGTTATGAAAGTACCAGAAGGCACAACTTTTTTATCTTTTGCTCTAAAATAGAAGTGATGAGCTATGCATCATTGAGTTAGCTTTTCGATAGATATATTGAATCTGAACACTATAAGCATCCTAAAATATATCATGGATCAAAAAGTTAGTTAGTATATGATCGCATGAAACCATGATGTTTAATATGCAACATAGATAAGAGAAAAATTATATCAGTTTGGTATCATTAAATGTCATGATAATTTTGTTATATAAATAGAGCTGAATAAATCTTCATCATTCAAAAGTGGATAACGAGTATATATATATATCCTTTTTTTTGCATCAAATTTTCTACAGAAATTGATGAGATGCACTCGAATCAGGATCTACCAGAGGCTTAACAAAAAATAATAATTAAATAACATTAGCTTCAAGCCTATTTTTTACTAAAAAATATTATAATTAAAAAAATAATAATAGAGATATACTTAAATAATAATATTAATAATTTTTATTATCTTTTTCTTTTATTTTTTCTATCCAAGTGAATTAATTCTTTTTCTATTATCTGAAGAAGAAAAGAAAAAAATACAAGCAACCTCATGTTGCTGATCATCAGCTTACCATCAATAATGCTCATGCCCAAATCATCTTGATACCTCCTAAATTAATCAGCTTAAGGGTATAGAAACATTTATTTAAAAAAAAAAAGTTTCGATGATTTAAAATTTATCCTACATTCATAATGCAATACCCAAATTATATTACAAGGCATTTAGTGCTTGTACCGGTGCAAGGGACATGGGCTTGATTGGATTATCAAACAGGGAATATTAAATATTTGCACTAATGCAAGGCACATGGATTAGATTGGACCATCAAATGTACCACGCCATGCTAGAAGCACCAACATTAAAAAAATAAATAAATAAATTGGGCCAAACTGGTCTTTGGATTCTCAAAATTTGACTTCAAATTTATTTTTGAATCTTAAACTTTTAATTATTACAATTTAATTTTTAATATTTTAAAACATTGCATGTATTTTTGACATTTTATTATAGAATTACTTAAAATTGATAGATTAATTCATCTATTACTAGTATTATTATTTCATTAATTTTAACTAATTTCAAATAATAAGATATTAAAAATGCAACGTTTCTTATCTTAAATATGAAAGGTTAAAGTGTAATGATGGAACGTTTGATGGTCAAAATAAATTTTTAATACAAATTTATGAATCAAAAGTGTATTATCGTAAAAGAAAAATAAAAATAAAAAAAATCCAATGCATGCAATGGACCACTATTTAAGGTAAGAGGTTAACAATTGCTTCCCTTTAGTTGGACCTTCCTCCTGAATTCGTTTGGTGGAGTATTAAAATCAAAAGGACAAGGAAGGAGTCGGAATATGAATCAAGGAATTAATGGGATCTATTACGAGAGTAAACGTATACAAAGGGTGATTGATGGAGGGTAGATCTACTGACTTTCTTTCTTTTAACGTAATCATAAAAGCGGCCTAGATCGATTTATTTATGGCTCTTGACTCGACGATATGGACGATGTATCTACCTTGTTTATAAAAGTATTGGAAGCCTTCTTGGCGTTGTCTTTCTGAGGCAAGACATTATAAAAAAAAAAAAACTCATGGATGGAGTGGAGGAAGGCCATTTGGAAATTGCGTTAGATTGCCACCATCAACGCCAATAGAGAAGCATGACCTTATATTATTTTTCTTTTAAGTATTCTACAAGATAAAGACAACAGCAAGAGAAGGGATAAAAAAAATAATTATATCTTAAAAATGCGTTTGATGCATCGGATTAAAATTTCATGTTTGTTTTCTTTAAAGATAAAATAAAATTTTATCCAAAGCATCCCGCCTAACCCTGTTAAAGAAAAGATAATTTATTTCATCAAAATATATATATTTTTTATTTTTATTTGCTGTAGCTACTATTTTAGTTTTTTTTTTTTACCTCTATCCTCGTTAATGGTTATTATTGTTTAAAAAAAAAGTATAAATAACTTATCCTATTTGATTTATTATCATACCTTCTACCAAATATGAGATAAGATAAATTTTTTTTAGCTCAGGACCAGTCTTGTTGAATACCAAGCTAATCTAGTTGCAAGCTACACATTTCGCCAAGAGAAATGCAAAGAATATGTCAAGAACTTACAATTAATTTTTTTTTTAAAAAAAAAGTTTGCTGATCTACCTCTTAACAATTTGTCATTAGAGTAGATTCAGGATTCAAATTCTCCATGTTACTTTAACATAAAAACATGTATTTTAAAACCCAGAATAGAGTCATAGAGAGTGGATGAAGTAATCAATCATAAATTTAAATCATGCACACCGAAAGGAAGAAATCTATTTTAGTTTGAACCAGATTATTTTTTTGGTGGAGTAGCATGGTCAGTCACCAATGAGTGCAAGTAACACCTATCTTGATGTTGAAAAGCATAGAGAGTTTGATTTAAAAACTTTTTATTAACTTTGTCGCATTACATTTAATGGAGTATGTCAACAAACTACTTGGATTTAGTGACATGCAACATGATTTGATTTAGATTACATTCAAATTTTCTAGCATAAATTGATATGGAAATCCCTGTCTATCTTATTCATAACACGTATGCTTTATGTGGAACTTTTTTTATGTAATCATGTGGTTTTAAACTAGTCCTAACCATGGTTATAATATTCTCTGAACTATTATATAATTTTAGAATTATTCTGCTTTTCTCTTGATCAAATCATTATCCAAGTCATTCTCCAGAGACCCATCAATCCAAAATTATTCAATTATTCACAAATTATACATAAATTTTGTAATTTATTTATAAGTTATTCGCATCTAATTTGAAAAAGAAGATGTTATAAATGAATGATAATATATACATTATTCATAGAAGTGCCATTTTTACTGTTGCATCTCCAATGCTCATTCTTAAACAAACAAGTTCATAGATACTTTAGAAAGGCTATACTTTTTAGTTTTTTTTTATGAGTTATCCAATTTTTTTTTGAACTTTTGATAAATTCATCAGAGTTTTTAATATTTCTCGATCATTGCCTCTGGTTGTGTTATTCCTAAATGCAAAACTCACGATCACATCTTATAGATACAGATAGCAGGAGGTTATATGTAATAAATCTTAACCTTAAATTTAAACTACTTCTCAAATGGGATCGCTAGGAAACTTTAGAAGATCACAAAAAATATTTTTATTTATCTAACTAAATTAGTATAAATATTTTTGAGAAGCTCATATATAATATATGTACTCTAGAGTGACTTTTACATAACAAGACAATAATTTGGGCTAGTCCCTACACACCAAGGGTTAAGAGTAAATTACTTTTCCAATATTTTGTCTACCTTTTTTTTTCTTCTTCTTCTTTCTCCTTTACCTCTATGTTGTTACCCTTGTTCGCAAATATAATACTAGATTCAGATCCAATTTGATCTCGATCTACATCTAACCAACCAATAAATAGATTGGATATGAGCCTAAAGTTAAATTCATCAACAAAAAAAAAAGCTTCATTAAGTTTGAATTTGAGGTTTTAAACCCTATCCAATTTATCAAACTAGTTCTCCAATCTATTTATATATCATATAATATTAGTTTTATTAATGTATTCCCCTGACTTCTTAACATAAAATATGATATATATTTTGCAAAGATATCTATCAATATTTTCATATTTACAGTATTAGCCTTTTTTAAGATGCGTAAGATCAACCATTTTTGTAATTATTTTAACCAAATTACCATTGACTCATCTATAATACGTGTGCATTTAATAATATATTTAGGGTCATTTGATTCATAATAATCTACCTTAGTAATATGAAATTACTATGCAAAGTATCATGCTTGATAATTAGATATGATAAATTTGAGTGATAATATTTGATTTTTGATAATTTAAGATTATCACAAATTATGATAATTCGATTCCTATATGAAATGCAAGTATTTTAAATTTTCGAAGTCTAATAATCTTAAAGAATGCTCTTTTCTTCCCTATAAATATTTAATAATATTTGATATAATTATATATTTAATTTATACTAAATAATATTTTAATATTATATTTGTATTTAATATATATATAATATAATATTTTAGATTAATATTTAATTTAAACTTGGTCCCAAATAAAGTAGAATGGAGGAAGCATATTCATATAGCCAACCCCATGTAGTTGGGAAAAGGCTTAGATGAGTTGAGTAGAATATTTAATTTAATTAAATATTTAATATTTTAATATTTTAATATTTAATAATATAAAAATTTTAAATTATTTATATTTATGAACCTTTTTGCATATTAAATTATATATAATTTATAAAATATTTATATATTTATATATTATATAATAAGATATTTAACAATAAAAAAAAGAGAAGGCTGCTTATAACATAAAAAATTTAGAACAATAAAATTTTAATTGAATACATATTATGGAGGTGAAACCAAGGGCGTTTGTTTACCTTAACTACTCAAATACCAAAGCAAAAGCCTTTCATGAGGGGACTTATAGCGAACTAAACATTATATTTATTATTATAAACTAAATATAGTAATCTTGCATCTACAAGAATCTAAATATCAAGTATAAGATTATTAAAAATGTAAAATTTTTATTACTATGAACCAAACACGACCTTAGAAGATATGCATCATTTTATGATCAAGTGTTTTACCCTTCAAGTGCATATAACGGTTCATATATATATATATATATATATTGATGAATATATGCATTGATTAATTTAAATATGTTGGCCAACTTTATCATACATCAATTTGTTTGAATATACACTATGGATTATTTACCTAACCTATTTATTTATGTGCATCTACTACTAATTATCTTAAATTGGATAATCTGTTAAACATAGTTTAAAAATATATGCATTGATTAGTCTAAATATGTGTACAAGTATTAAAACTCATGCATCATATAATAATAAGGATTAAAGTTTCTCGGTCAAAAGATTTTTAAAAGAATGACCAATCTTCCAAACGAAAGAAAATAAGTGGTCTCATCCTATGGGATGAGGATATGGTTCTACTTTTCTTCAAAGCTGCCCATCATATACATAAATTAAAAAATAGTTAATCTTACAATTTTTTTAAAAATATATATAAACCCATCTCTTTCATCACTTGACAAGGCTATCTCTTCTATCAAGCAAGTTTTCATTATTTTTAAATTAATAGTTATACTTATATATAACTATCCATTCCTTTCATGCAGGTATTATAAAAGCCGAATTCATATAAGTTCAAGATCGTTTAGATTTTTTTTTTTATTAAAAGTTATTTGAACTTAATTTGCTTGCTTGTTCCCAATAGGGAAGACCAAAGTGAGCTGTAACTTTTGGCATATTAAACCTTGCTGTCCCCCGTGTATCAAACTAGATGATGGACCAACTAATTAATATCAATTTGGTTAGCAAGTCTGTATAACTGATTGAAGAAAGAGCGATGGAGAAGAGTAAGCTTCACATCCACCAACCATAATTATGCTTCTCTTGTCTTGTTAAATGGGTCAGATCTAAGGATGATTATAACTTAACAACTTCATAATCCAAGTCTCAGATTCGTTCTTGGATCAACATAAATTTTAAAACTATTTTATTTTTTTTATCTTTGCAATCCGTGATATATATATAAGGATATAAAGGATGATCAAACCTGAACTTAATTACAAGTATAGCTAAATCTAGCTCTCTATATATAGAAAGAGTTGAATTTAGCTACACGGACTGAATTTAACTACACTGGTGTATAAGTCCAGTTCTCTCTTTCTCTCTCTCTTCTCTCTCTCTCTCTCTATATATATATAATAGAAAGAAATGATAATTACTAAATTAAATTTTCTTTCCAAGCAATAGGCCCTTTATAATGATGGTGGACCTTTTTTTACCAATAAATATAAGATATTTTTTATTTTTTTTGCACATATCAGTGAATGAAAGGATTAAATCTCAAATTTAGTGGTAATTTATATATATATATATATATATATATATATATATATATATATATATATATATATATATATATGAGATAACTGAAGGGTGACCTATCCATTTTATGATTATCTAGGTTTAAATACTTGAAAATTTGTCATTTTATACTATATTTTTAATGATACAATTGTTATGTCTAATAGAATATCATTAAGGCAGTGTTTGATATGGGGAATAAGGGAGGATATCCCTTTATTTCCAAATGTTATAGCTAGAGGGGATAAGTCTGAAAAAGTTTAACCAGAGGGGATAACCCATGTTTAACCATGGGTTATCCCCTAAACTTATTCCTTAGAAAATCATGGAACAACTAAGGTAGTGTTTGATAGCTTTTGGCTATCCCTGGATAAATGTACAGGATAGCATTTATCCAAGGGATAGCTGAGGGGATAAGCACCTTTTTAAATTACCACTCTGCCATCAAAGGATAACTTTAGTTATTCCTGGGTTCCCTAGGGAATAAGTCCAGGGGATAACCCATGGTTAAACCTGGGTTATCCCCTCTGGTTAAACTTTTTCAGAGATAACCCCTGCAACTATAGCTTTTGGGGATAAGAAGGGATATCTGAGAAATATCCCCTCTTATCTCATGTATCAAACAGTGCCTAAAGTTATTCCTTGATGGCAGACTTGTAATTTAAAAAAATGTGTTTATTTCCTTAGCTATCCCTTGAATAAATGCTATCCTGTACATTTATCCAAGGATAGCTTTTGGTTATCAAACACTATCTAATAGTAAGCCAAGGTTTGGCACTTCGCTGGCGATAAAATTACCATCACTTGTGCGAAAAAAAAAATTTCTATACTTGTAGTGCAAGGCTCATGGATATGTCTCAAAGTAAATTTGCTTTGCAATTTTGTGTCAATAGAATATCAAGTCCATCCATGCATGAACCATCTTTTCACTTGACTATTTAGTGAAGGAAAATGGATTCCTCACCGTCAAACTCATTCCAAAAAAAAAAAAAAAAAGTCCTTAGTGCATCATGTGGCAAAACAATATTCTAAAAACATATATCCCTAAATGTCAACCATGTTAGCATAGTATGTTATTTAAATACTATACAATAAACAATAATAGGAAGATCACCTGGGTGAGTAACATCTTCCATTTTTTTTAATTTGATTTTTTTTTGGAGAAGGAGGAGAGAAATTGATGTATCTTTTGACTCTCTGGATTCAAATATTTGAGGGTGTACCCAAGCCCCTAGTTACTAAACAGCTAAGTGGCAACATTGGGGCAAGTCCTAGCTCACATTTGTATTGATGTGTACTTTCAGCAAAGCTTAGTTATTGTTTATTAGAAGTTTCTCATCAAGTTTTTCATTGAATAAATATATATATATATAATCATATTTGTTAGTATGGTTCAACAAAAATATATTTTTATATATTTTTGCTTAGTTATTATTTGTTAAACTTTTGTCATCAAGTTTTTCATTAAATAAACTATATATATATATATGAAATCAAATTTCAATCTTATCCATATAAAAACTTTGTTCATTCAATTCATTCAATGTCTTCAACCTTCCGTACCATCTTTTTACGCTTTTAAATTTTTTTTTTTTTAATCTGCGGCACTATCTACAGCAATAAATATTAACAAATATTGTATAATTTTCCTTGTTACCGTCACATATTAGCTGACATAAAAATTAATTAAAAAAATATGTGGAAGAATGCAGTCCAAACTCTGGACCCCGGAGCGACTCTAGAAGTTTCTGATATTAGGCGAGTAACATCCAAAGTTAATTAATTAATGGCCTGAATCTACCGCAAGCTGTGGTGCGCTGAGCGAGCGCGCTTCCTTCCTTGGGCCCCTGAAAGCGATTAAGTACTTTCTTTAAAGACCTCCCCCGGTTTATTGCCGGTGAAAATTCATACAAGAGAGTTATAATTATTTGCATGTAGAAAGAAAAAGAAAGCAAGAGAGAGAGAGATAAAATTATCTACTGAGAAATGTTGAGGTATGTATGGCACTATCTTTAAGAGTAGATTTGTGTCTTTCAGAAATAATATCTCGATGTAGAAGATCAGATCATGATTACCCTTCAGGATACAACAGCAACGAGTATTCTAACAAGCGTGCACATGATGAACAATGAAAAATGAGTTCCTTCTTTTTGGATAAGAATAGAGACAAAGGAATGAATATCTAGACTGGATAAGGATGAAGAAATAGATATCTGGATAAGGATGGAAAGTTGGCATTGCTTCGAATATTTATAAGAAAGTAAGCACCGGTTAAGAGCGACAAATCAATCTAATTTTTATTCAGTCCAACGGTTGGTTAAAAAAATAATAATAATAAGATTTTTCTTTGTTTAAGTCGATCAACGGTTGAGAGATGTACAGTAAAAATGACTTATCAGAAAAATAGAAAAAAAAAAAAAAAGATAAAAATCTTTAAAGTAATAAATAAGGGTAAGATTGGTTGATTTTTTTTTTTATGTGAAACTAAAAGAATGGTTTATGAAAAAGAAGAAAAAGTTTTTTTAAAAAGATTTTAGATATTAAAATATATAAATTTTTAACAATAATTATTTGCATATAGAAAGAGAGAGAGAGAGAGATTTGGAGGGACTAAATCCGGCGAGTTTGAGGATAGGATGGGGAACAGGGTCTTCATCCATCCACACCCTGAAATATGACCATTTTTTTAAATATATACTACCTTTATATTCTTATTAAATAAATATTTTTAAAATATATACAATAATAAATGTAATTATACAAGTTTAGACCTTCTATCATGCTCTAAATTTTGAATTTAAGCTCTTAAATTTAAATCTTTTAATGCATTTAAATGCTTATCAGTTATAACAGATTTTACATTGATTTTGGGCTTCATTTTTTTTTCTTAAATTTGTTTAACCATAGGATTAGGCTTAAAGTTAAATATCAAAAAAGGTGTTGTAATATGCCCTTCGTTGCCCCCAAGAGCCCAGAGAAATGTGCTGAAACGAATCAATGGATTCCTTTCATGCCACACTTGCCAATACAAAAAACCATTAGAAGTTGATTCCAAACCTTTCTCAGAATTTTCTTGCGTTTTCCCTCTGGTCCAAAGAATCTGAAGGCTAGGAGACAATCCTTTCAAATTTTCAAACATGCTCTCAACGACCTCCAATTACTTCTTCTGGCTAATGGACGCTTGATGAAAAATTGAGTTGCCCTCCCCCTCGTATGCATCTCATTCCTCCAAATCTTACATCATAGTGCTTAGCAGCTCCATTAGCATAAGGTTACTGCCACTCTTTTCCAAGTGGCGAATCTATTGTTGACACAAAGAAAGACCACAAAAAAGAACTTTGAAATCACCCACCTACTCCATTGGCAAATCACATCTCTCTCCCGTTTGCCAACTGAGGCCTCCCTTCCCTCTTTAAGACGTAGTCCACAGTCCACACATTATAATATGCCTTGTTTTTGTCTCCATCCATTACTTTTCTAGATCGTAATCCATTTAATTAATAGCTTCATGGATTATAATGCAGATGGCTAACCGCACAGGATGCGAAGAACTCTTCCCAACAATCGATGGGGGCAAGGGACCACAAATTTTCCACTGCTTTTAGATTCTTCAGGAGACCATGCAAGGTGACAGGACAAACTTCTCCACTGAAGTTTGCCGGCCAGATCACGCAACAGTTAAAAAGGCTTGGCTTGATGAACGACTTAGTACGCTGAAAGATAGAAATGATGGATTAGAGTAGCTCCAGCGTGCAATTGAGTTCAAATACAGTGATGCACACTTGAAATGCAGTACAGTGATGCGTGCCGGTGGCTCGACAACCTAGATGGAGACATGCGACCCTTCATTTATTTGGTTGAGGGGACTTTGCTTTTTTTTTTTTTTTATGTGCGAATGATCACATCAATTTAGGATAAGTTAAGTCCAAAATATTAAAATATAAAAGTTGAATCAAAACAGAAGGGTAAAATCTTTCTGGATTCAGCTTCAGTATCCAAAATGGTCAGCAACCGTAGCAGCAATCCAGTCGGCCGCAGAGTTAGCTTCCTATAAATATGTCGAATGAGAACACTCTGAACTCCCTGAAGAATGGATCGAATGTCAATAATCAAGGAGTTGGACGGCAAACAGACGCTGGGGTCCTGACAAAGCCAGCCAGCGGATAACAGTGATATAATCCCCCTCGATGATAAGACAACGGGCATCCAGAACACGGGTGGCATAGAAAATACCCGCCCAAGCTACAGACAGCTCAGATAGGGGCACTGATGAGTCAAGAAGATAGAACCCATCAGCCTTTAACAACTCACCATAGGGCCCACATATCACAAAAGCCGATCCCACAGATCTGCCCCTAACACTTCCATCAAAATTAATTTTGACAAACCCTAAAGAAAGGGGCTCCCAAGAAATAAAGACCGTACGCCGGTGTGCTGATAGGGCAGCATGAAAGCTCCAGAGGCCAGGACTGTCATAATTAAGATCTGTGTGATGGAGAGTGTACTCCATCGCTAAGGAGAAGGCTAACCTGATAATCCTGAAGGAAGAAGCCATCTCATCAGTGAACACCAACTGGTTACGAGATAACCAAATCTGGTTAGCAATATAGACCCTCGTGGTAACCTTCTGGTAGATACCCCATTCCAAGTCCCGCCTGATCAATCCCAAAAAAGAGATTCGGGAAGAAGAAGTACCAGCATCTCAGGACCGGTTACCAAAAATCTGCCATATCTGACTGGCTCTGGAACAAGTGAAAATAGCATGGTCAACTGACTCCTCCTCCTGACCACATAACGGATAAGTGGGCTGGATACTCAACCCATGCCGTGAAAGAAAGGAGCAGGTGGGAAGACAGTTCCAAGCCAGCTTCCAGAAAAAAAAAAAGTCGAACCCTAGGGTGAACAGGGAGATGCCAAATCCATGCCACATCTGAAGGCTGCTGAGATTGTGGTCTATAAATCCTCAAAAAGTCTCTAATAAGAGCTTGAGACAAACAGGATCTCTTCCAGATCCTAACATCAGAGGTATGATCCGGAATGAGCAGAGAGGATAGAATACGACGATAGAGGTCATCCCCAAAGAGAGTAGATAGCAGAGAGGTATGCCAAGCCGAATAGTCCTGGATGATTAAATCAGAGACTCTCGTACCAGTAGGGATGGTAATGCTAACAAAGGTAGGCCATCGAGACAGAAGACTCCGCTTTGAAAATGAATCAATCATCTGGCTTCTGGGGAATAATATTTCTTCTTGATCATGGTTTAAGCATGCAGCTCAGTTGATCAATAATTCAGCAGTTTCCTTCGAATTTCTTTGGTTCTTTTGACTTCAAAACCTAGGGAGCAGAAAGAATCACCAGAAGAAGATGGGTGATTTTTGACTACTTAGATCCATTTGAGTCACAAGCCCAACATGGCTAGCCAGGAGTGGATAATTTGTTCATCGAATATATAGTAACAATTGGGAGTAAACAAGAAAAAGAACACTCGGTGGTCAACATGTTTATATAGTATGTGTAGAATGGGATGAACAGGAAAGTTTTCTTAAAAGGAATGTGATGAGGGGTAAAATCATCATTACATTATTGACCGCTCATATTGACGATGGGTCATGCCCAATCCAAATGCTCTGCTTGTCAGCTGGTTAGCCGGCGCGACATTCTAGCAACAAGCGTCTCATCATAATGAAGAAAAAGAACAAGAGGAAAAAATGGCCACGTTATGTGCGTGGGTTCTCCCAAGGGCCACTTCATTAATATTCGGCAGTCAAGTCAATAGGCTGGAGCATTTAATGGTGCAGAAATGGTCATAATGACTTGGCCAGCATTTAATGAAATAAAAAGAAAAGCGAAAGCATGCCTCGGCCAGCTTCAACATAGCTCGGCCAATATAGCTTGGCTAGCCTCAGCCTCGGCTAGCTTCAGCATAGCTCGGCCAGCTTTAGCATAGCTCGGCCAACATACCTCGGCCTCCACAACCACGCTATATCTCTTGCATCAAGGCATTTATGGTCTCATAAAGGCCACGTGCATCCACCTGCTTTAAGGCATTTATGGCTGCCACATTGGCCCCTTGGCACCTACCTCCGCAGAACCATGATGACCGAACCACAACGTTCAAAATACCTCTGCGGAATCGGGCGCGTAAGAATTCGAATCAACTATAACTGAATAAGATTCCATGCGGCGAATCATGCCCAGAGGTGGCCTAGGACCCGCAAGAGTGGCCTAGGTCCATGTGAACATTAAACCTTATGGCATCAACTAGCTTTCCCAGCCG
Organism: Calamus simplicifolius; assembly: GCA_900491605.1. Lineage (NCBI taxonomy): Eukaryota > Viridiplantae > Streptophyta > Magnoliopsida > Arecales > Arecaceae > Calamus > Calamus simplicifolius. The sequence goes on along the minus strand of UESW01004641.1, from coordinate 195,071 downwards.
TCGATCCTCTAACTGACAAGATACGGATCCCGCTGGCATCATAACAAACTCGATTCGGATCTCAACGGCTTTCAGACCCACGATGCCTCCAAGCAGTCAGGTGACCCTCTATAAATACAACCGTCTTCCTGCTTCTAAGGTACGTGCGCCATCATGTGCACTGGCTCACTGGCACACTCTCCTTCTGCCTTGGCTTCCCCATTTTTCGCCATTAGCGCTCTGCTCAGAGCTCTCGAGAGGCCACCCTGGAGAGACTCTTCAGCGAGAGCTTTCTCCCCATTTTTGTTGATTGCTGATCTCCACTGACTTGAGTGTCGGAGGGTCTTCCGTAGAGGGCCACCCCCAACGCCTCTCGCGTGAGGACTGTTTTGCAGGTCCACCCAGGCGGGAGCCCACGTTGCAACCCGATCGCGCCTGAGTCGGAGGATAGATTTCAACAGCAACAAAATGGCACTAGAGGAAAGGCTCTCAAGTCCCATAAACTTGTGATCCAGGAGATAAGGGTCTCGATCTTAAAGAGAACCCTTCCAATGGCCAATCGAAGAAAGGCTACTTCCAAAGCCCGGGATCAGGTCATTTCCCAAAGACCTAATCCGGTGAGCAGTGTGGCACCGCCACCACCACAAGTTGAGACTCCATCGCCACAAGCGGCCCCAATGACCCAGGACCAGTTTGTCACACTGGTCCAACAGGTCCAAGCACTGACCCATTTGATTCAAGGACGCCATGAAGCTCCCCGTCCAGCTGCTCCTGCTCTACATCTTCCTGAGAGAGACGCGGACCCCCCTTGTCGTCCTAAGGGAGCTAGGCCAGCCCTGCAAGTGGTCTGCAGCAAGGATTTTCCTAAATCTCGGCGGGCCTGATCCCTCTCTTCGGTGTCCTCTTGCCATGACTCGATGCCGTCTCCGCCTTCTCCCCGCCTCGGCACTATAGCTCGGCTTACGTAGCCGCGCTATGCGCACCAAGGCATTTATGGCCTCATAAAGGTCATGTGCATCTACCTGCTTTAAGGCATTTAATGCCTTATATCCTTCCATCATTAAGGCATTTATGGCTGCCACGTTGGCCTCCTTGGCACCTTTTGCATGAGGAAGGATGGCGTCGTGAAGCCAAGACAAGGAGTTCTTGACTCCATGCTTCATAGAAGTAACGTCCAGCTTCAGCCTCGGTCAGTGGGTCTACCGCACCACCTAGAGAGTTTCCACAGGTGATACCCCATTCCAGATGGCCTTTGGCACAAAAGCTGTCATCCCCATGGAGATAGGACTCCCCTCTCCACAGGTGGAGAGCTACTCGGAGGAGGCTAACGACAAGCAGCTCCGCACCAACCTCAACTTGGTGGAAGAGATCAGGAAGAAAGCTCGAATTAGAGTGGCCGCGTACTAGCAAAGAGTAGCACGTTACCATGCCTCCGGAGTCAAAGGAAAATCCTTCTCGCCCGGCGATCTTGTCCTCCGGAAAGCGTCCGTTTCCAAACCGCTGGAGCAAAGAAAGCTTTCTCCAAACTGGGAAGGCCCCTATCAAGTAGCGGAAGTCATCGGACCTCGCACCTACAAGCTCCAGGACCTGAGCGGGAGATCCATTCCTCGGACGTGGAGTTCGGACAACCTCCGCATATATCATCAATAGAGTACGCTCTCTATAGACTTGCCCTATTTACATCTTTGGCATCTTGTTTCTATTATCCACGACACGATCGCTACGGTCGTTTTTTCGAAAAGTCGTAATAGAAAACATATGTCGTTTACGCATCCATTCTCGGCATAACCGAGCTATCTCCTTGAGCCAAATCTCCATACCTCGGCTAGGCCGAGCTCTGAGCCAGAGCTACATATCTCAGCTAGGCCAAATTACATTCCGCGAAGGCTCGGTATGGCCGAGCGCTCCCGGCGCAGCTGGGAACCGTGTGATCTCCAAAGCTTCATTCGGATTCGGGCAGCTTACAAGCCCCGGCCGGATCAAACAATCTCCAAAACATCGTTCGGATTCGGACAGCTTACAAGCCCCGACCGGACCGAATGATAAAGAAACTTTGTTCAAGGTTCGGGCAGCTTACAAGCCCCGGCCGGACCAGGTGACCTCCAAAATTTTATCCAGATTTTGGCAGCTTACAAGCCCCGGCCAGACCAAAGGACAAAGAAACCTTGGTTGGATTCGCGCAGCTTACAAGCCCCGGCCAAACCGAATGATCTCCAAACAGTCTCCGTACCTTGGCCGTGCCAAGTAAAATATAATCTTAAAGGCTCGGCTACAATCGAGTAACGATCTCCGTACCTTGGCAGCACCAAGTAAAATATAATCTTGAAGGCTCGGCTACAACCGAGTAACGATCTCCGTACCTTGGCAACGCCAAGTAAAATATAATCATGAAGGCTCGGCAACACCGAGTAATTTATTATTTGGAAGCCTTGGTTACAATCGAGTAGCATGAAGGCTCGGCAACATCGAGTAATTTATTATTTGGAAGCCTCGGTTACAACCGAGTAGCATGAAGGCTTAGCAACATCGAGTAATTTATTATTTGGAAGCCTCGGTTACAACCGAGTAGCATGAAGGCTCAGCAACATCGAGTAATTTATTATTTGGAAGACTACCGAGTAAATTAATATTTGGAAGCCTCGGTTACAACTGAGTAGCATCTTGGGAAGACTCGGCAACACCGAGTAATTTATTATTTGGAAGGCTCGGCAACAACCGAGTAATAAATTTTGGAAGGCTCGGCAACAACCGAGTAATAAATTTTTGAAGGCTCGGCAACAACCGAATAATATATTCCTGAAGACTCTGTAACAACCGAGTAATAAATTTTCTTTAAAAAAGTATGCCCTTACTAAACTCATTCTTGTTCATTGAATTAAATTTAGCTTTTGAAGGCCTACAAAATTCTTATAACTCTCCTTGAAAGCTACAATGAGAAGCAGGTCATATAAATCCTCGACTGGGCCGAACGATCTCCGTACCGTGGCAGCGCTAAGTAAAATATAATCTTGAAGGCTTGGCTACAACCAAGTAACGATCTCCATACCTTGGCAGCACCAAGTAGAATATAATCTTGAAGGCTCGGCTACAACCGAGTAACGATCTTCGTACCTTGGCACCGCCAAGTAAAATATAATCTTGAAGGCTCAGCTACAACCGAGTAACGATCTCCGTACCTTGGCAGCGCCAAGTAAAATATAATCTTGAAGGCTCAGCTACAACCAAGTAACGATCTCTGTACCTTGGCAGCGCCAAGTAAAATATAATATTGAAGGCTCGACAACAACCGAGTAATAAATTTCTTGAAGGCTCGGCAACCGAGTAATATATTTCTGAAGACTCGGCAACAACCGAGTAATAAATTTTTTGAAGACTCGACAACAACCAAGTAATATATTTCTGAAGGCTCGGCAACAGCCGAGTAATAAATTTTCAAAGCCTCGGCTATAGCCGAGTGATATATATTTAAAGCCTCGGCCAATCCAAGTGATACAGCACTAAAGCTTCGTCCCAGCCGGATAATTTCTCGGACACTCTAGCGCAACTAAAGCGCCTTATTTTACTTCAGCAAGAGGGCCGCCCAGGCCTTTCTCTAACCTACACAGAGATAAACACTTCTTCCACAGAGGATCGAATGACGTGACCCCCAAATAAGATTGCTTCAGAATTCTACTCCCTATATCCGAAGTTACACTTCGGATTAGGGAGTGAGAGGCATGTGATGAGGGGTAAAATCGTCATTACATTATTGACCGCTCACATTGGCGATGGGGTCGCGCCCAATCCAAATGCCCTGCTTGCCAACTGGCTAGCCGGCGCGATATTCTAGCAACAAGTGTCTCGTCATAATGAAGAAAGAGAACAAGAGAGAAAAAGGGCCACGTTATGTGCGTGGGTTCTCCCAAGGGTCACCTCATTAATATCCGGCAGTCAAGTCAAATAGGCTGGAGCATTTAATGGTGCAGAAACGGTCATGACTTAGCCAGCATTTAGTGGAATAAAAAGAAAGGCGAAAGCATGCCTCGGCCAGCTTCAGCATAGCTTGGCCAACATAGTTCGGTCAGCCTCAGCCTCGGCCAGCTTCAGCATAGCTTGGCCAACATAGTTCGGTCAGCCTCAACCTCGGCCAGCTTCAGCATAGCTCGGCTTCAGCATAGCTCGGCCAACATACCTCGGCTTCCGCAGGCATTTATGGCTGCCACGTTGGTCCCTTGGCACCTTCCTCCGCGGAACCATGATGATCGAACCACAATGTTCAAAATACCTCTACGGAATCCGACGCGTAAGAATTCGAATCAACTATAACTGAATAAGATTCCATGCGGTGAATCATGCCTAGAGGTGGCCTAGGACCCGCAAGAGTGGCCTAGGTCCATGTGATCATTAAACCTCATGGCATCAACTAGCTCTCCCAGCCGTCGATCCTCTAACTGACAAGATATAGATCCCGCTGGCATCATAACAAACTCGATTCGGATCTCAACGGCTTTCAGATCCACGATGCCTCCAAGCAGTCAGGTGACCCTCTATAAATACAACTGTCTTCCTACTTCTAAGGTACACGCACCATCATGCGCACTGGCTCACTGGCACACTCTCCTTCTGCCTTGGCTTCCCTATTTTTCGCCATTAGCGCTTTGCTCAGAGCTCTCGAGAGGCCACCCTGGAGAGACTCTTCAGCAAGAGCCTTTTTCCTATTTTTGTTGATGGCTGATCTCCACTGACTTGAGCGTCGGAGGGTCTTCCGCAGAGGGCCACCCCCAACGCTTCTCGCGTAAGGATTGTTTTGCAGGTCCACCCAGGCCGGAGCCCACACTGTAACCCAATCGCGCCCGAGTCGGAGGACAGATTTTAGCAGCAACAGAATGCATCTTATTCCTCAATCCTTCACAAGATTTTGGTGACTTTTAGTGCATGGAGAATCCTTATTCTTTCTTCTTCTTTTTTTTTTTTCTCTCATCTTTCTTGTAAATGCTTCCTGTAAATGCTTCTTCAGATTGAATAATATCAGTGGGGAAGACTTTTCCCTCATTTTTACTCAAAAAAGAATCACAAGCCCAACATATTCAATATTTACTAACATCTGCAAGCATTTAAATCAAAAGAGACCATAGAACTATATCATTGTCAAAAGAGCAGGCCGGTCTAAAGCATCTCCCATATACTTTAATTGGCAATAACAAAGATACGGTGGGCGGGGAAGCACTAGCAACAGGCTTCGCATGCGTTACATGTAGCTAAAGCTTTTCTGGAGCTGGGAGGCTTACACAACCCATCTGACCAACTAGCAACAAATCCCCCCAACAACAAAAGAAACCAAAAGAGAAGCTTCCCCCTTATTGAAGATTCTATAGAAGAATGGTGGTGCTCGTTCTAAGCAGCAGCAAATGTTTCGCCATGGCTGGAGGAGGCATCAGATCCTGCAGTTGCTGGGGGAGCATCAGTCATCAGAGATGTCAATGAGCACTTCTCTTTCTGATCATCTAGGTTCATTTGGTGCTGCCTGCACTCGAGGCTACAGAATGCAATTTCACCCCTGGGGAAGGAAGAAGTAGATCAGCACAGCAAAATAGGACTCACTTACCTTAGAACAAAGATTATGCATCTCAAAGTGGACATCAAAGATTTTAAGTTTCTCTGGTTTGGGTGGTGTCATCAAATGAAGCCAATCCTTCTACACTAACCGAGATATTTTGATAAGCCATGCATGCAAAGAAAACTATTGCCATAGCAATCTATAAGCAAATCTTTGAATGAACAATGTAATGATAATTCAACACAACTATCATACAATCCTAGACCTCAAAGAACAGGCAAATCAAGCAGTCACACCCTACCATTGATTATTACCAAGAGTCAAGACCACAACTAACTTGTTCTGCCCATTTGTATAGGCTTTCCAAACTTATTTTGCTGTTCATGCCTAGCATCAGATGTCAGGATAAACCTTTTCAAATCCTTGTTCATAACTTTGGTCAGATATCTTTTAGAAGTCCTGCCATATTTCATGACACTTAAACTAATAATTAGTGCAAGTCTCTTCAGATTTGAAATATTTAACATATTTTGAAACCAAATAGATAACCAGAAGCCTCTCCGAATTCTTCTAGGCAGTTGCAACCAAGTGGCTACAGATTCTTCCCTTCCAGACCCTTCAACACAATTGTGATTAACAGGTTATTCTAGTGAGAAGGATAAATTCTGAGTTATTGTGGACCAAACACAATATTCCTCTAGGATGTGGAAGCCAAGCTATACTATTTGTTAGGGGTGTCAAGATGAATATATGCATAGAGGACATGGCATTCTTATATAGGAGACATGGAGCTAGAGATAAAAATATATCAGAGAACCTTTAAAATCTTAACAGTCAAACAGAACCGTAATCTTTAGCTAGGAGACCATTAGATCTCTACTAAGAAAGAAAGAAATTAGAACACGCTCATGAATGTAAGAAATCTCTAAGAAATTTTGTACATCAAATCTATGGACTTATGACACACAATAAATAATCAATAAATTAAGAAATAAAAAGGAAGGAGAAACAAGAAAACGCTAGAGCTATTTTAATTTAACATTCTCTGAAAAAAAAGTCAATGCAAACCAAACAAACAAACAGATCTCTATAAAGAAAGGTATAAAAGAACATGCAATCAAGGAAAGATAAGTCCACTTGATTGTTCATATGTATTACACTGAGACCCAAAAGGCTATATAGAAGAGAAAAATTATACTTGAACTTGAATTTGTTCAAACCAGTGCATCAACTTCTTTTCATATTTCAAGATCTCACTGAACAAATGAATTCTAGTAAATGAAATAAAAAAAAAAACAGCAGATTCATATTAGTGTTCATACAAACAAAAGAAATATGGCAAAAAAGAACATGTTTGGAAAGAGTAAATTGGACGTTCCAAAGAAAATAAAATAGCTTACAATCTACGGAAATCAACAAAAATCCAATTTTTTTTCGTTAGTATCTGGACATCTTCGACAAATACACAAAATTCACAAAAGACATCGAATCAATTCTGGGAAAAAAACCAAATACACAAAATTCACAAAAAGACATCGAATCAATTCTGGGAAAAAACCTTTTTTTCCCCTCTTTTGCGGATCTGGGACCGGTTTATACCTATACATGAAGGTATCAAGGCCAGGGCCGAGATGACGCTTGCAGAGGCCACAAGCCCCAAGGAACTGGGCCGTCCTGGCCAACTCGAAGTCGGTGAAGCTCCGCCACTGGACGCTCCTCGGCGCCGCCAGCCCCCGCCGATCGTGGCCGCGTTGAGCCCCCTCGTCGCCCAGCCCCTCCGCCGCCGCCGCCGCCAACTCCGTCACGCTCGTCGTCCGCCGCATCGGCGGCCGCGGCCGCTTCCCGAGAAGCATCTGCTCCCCGCGCCGCCCTCCCTTCCCTTCGCCTCCTCTCGCCGGCTTCGGAGAGAGCAGAGGAACGAAGGGAGAAGGAGGTGACCGGTGGCGGGACGGGACGGATGGGCGGGAGGAGACCGCAGTCGCTGGGAGGGGAGTGGAGGAGATAAATAGATGGAATGGGAACGAATCTTTACCGTTGATTTGGATTCGTCATCCTTTAAAGATAATTTTTATTTATTTACTTTTTAAAATAAAGTTAGTCATTTCTTTTACGGTTAGCTGGTCTCACTATCACTATGGTCACAAATTATTTACCAACATCAGCCTTCAAACTATTATAATGAGAAATAATAATTATCCACCAAATCATTTATGTTAACTCGTCTAATCATATAAATTTAAAAGCATTGTTTTGCTTACAAAAGTGACAGTGTTGAATGCCGTTATTTAATGCGTTATTATTTTCAATTTATTAGATTTCATTATTTATGTACATAATTTAAACATCGGATCTTTCAAATTAGATCAATTGTTTGTTATCCTTAGCCTGCAAATATCTAATCAATACATTTCATAAGTGGATTTATTGGTGACTGAAGCAGTTCGAATCATAAACATGACTCTGAAGCAATAACCAATCACAAGTCAGTCTCTTAATTTAATCAAACTCATTGATCAATTAATTAGCCCGGCCCATCATGCTATGTAGTTGCGCATAACATTTCAAACCTAATCTTAAAAGCTAAGTTGTAGTTAATTCATAACCGATGAACTTGAATCATAAGCTTCTCAAATTATTTGTTTTCATCCAATATGAAATTTTTTATATGAAGTATTATATTATGATGAATTAATTTTGAGTTTAATTCTAATTTTATCCTTTATGTTTTAAAAATCAAAGAAAATATCTAGTGCCATAGATCCATGCACTCTGAGTGAGCGTTTATCAATATATGTCGATCTGATGGACGAGTATTTGTATGAGGTCTTCCGAAACCTAAAACGTATGGTTCAAGTTGATATTATTTAACACTCAATTTGAAAGTTGAGCAGTGGCCTTTAATATATGTCAAGCTATTCACACCGCAAATAGATAAAAGTATAAGCTAATTATTCAAATACAACAACTAGAGATGCTTAGTCTAATTAACCTCAAATATTAATAACATTTTACATTTGCTCTCGTATGGGAAGGAATACACGGAGTTCACCCTTTGTACCATAGAGTATCATGCATGTTTGAATAGCCACCATGTGTTCCATCTTGAATATGGACAACTATCTTTTATCCACGTCCACACATGACACCTAATAAATTCTTTCTTATTTTTCAAGTATATCACAATAGTTCACATTTAGAGTAGGACACATGATGATCATTTAAATACATACAACATTTTGTAATACAAAATTTTTAATGCAGAGATTCCATGCTCACTTAAATTTGAGTGTTGTTTTCATCATCAATACGATGGAGACTAAAAAAACCAAAGCATGGTCAACGGCAAGGGTGTATTTGGTATACAATTTAAAAAAATGAAAAGTTATTTTTATAATTATTCATCTAGATGTAACTTTTTTTCAAGGTATAATTCTCCATTTCCTTCCAAATTATTTACCTAAGGAGGGTAGATTAATAAAATGAAAGGCAAAAACCTTTTGGAGAATGAGAAGGGGTTAAAATATAGGACTAGCAAAATATTAAATAATTTTATCGCATGCACGCGCGCATGCGCACGCACGCGCACACACACACACATATATATATATATATATATATATATATATATATATATTGTATAATAAATGATATAAATGATATATTATAGTATATATTTTATATATATATACATACATACATATATATAACCCTTTGGTCCATCTTTTTTTATTTTTTTATTTTTAGATTTATGAACTATGCTGATAAAAAGATGAAGAAGATGATTAAATTCTAATTTTAACTATATTTGAATGTAGATAAATTTATTATATATATATATTATAGAGTATGTGACATTTTTACTTCAATTTGAAAAGCAGTTAACAATTATATATGTAATGCTTTAATCACAACGCCTCACGCTAATGAGACTGACCATTGCCTTGCTCGCTCTGCTGAAACAATAATACCATTATTTTATTTTCAGGCAAATGAAAAATGGATTGAAGAGGAAATTTATTTTCACGCTAATGAGACTCAGCACACGGGTTAAGTTAGGTGTCATGTATGACATAGCATGTGTCCCTTTCTGCTGAGTATACTTTTTATCAGTCAGCCCTTGATTCTGACAATCCTAGTATCTGGGATTCCCCTGCTGCCTTTACAGTGCACCGGCGTATGGTCTTTATATTCTGGAAACCCCCACCATTAGGGTTTGTCAAAATCAATTTTGATGGTAGTGTTCAAGGCCGACTGGCTGGTTCAACTTTTGTGATCCATGGGTTGGATGGGTCGATGCTTGCGGCTAGTGGATTTGGCCTTTTTGACCTTTTAGTGCCGCTAGCTGAGTTGTATGATGCATGGGCCGGCATATTTTATGCTATCCGCAGTTTGGGCATTCGCAGGTTTATTATCGAGGGGGACTATATTACTTTTGTTCGCTGGCTCCGACAGGACTAGGCGACCCTTTGCCTACCAACCCTTTGCCTACCAACCCTTTGATATGCGATATTAGGACTATGCTTCATCATGCTTATAGTGCCCAGATTCAACACATTTATCGGAAAGCTAACTCAGCGGCTGACTGGATAGCTACCCAGACTGCCCACCACTTCGGACCCTGGTATTGGATGCTTGGTGATTTATGCCCGATAATTCTTACTCAAAATTTGTACTCTGATATATCGGGCTTGACTCATCCTAGACCGATGTGATCGCCCGCCAATAACAAAAAAAAAAAAGCTCGGCCGTTATGCAGGATCCAATGCTCCGAGCAAAGCAGAGTGGTGCCTTGTTAAATATTGATGAGGGGTAAAATCGTTATTGCATCATTGACCGCCCACCTCGATGATTGGGTCATGCCAAATCCAAACACCCTACTAGCTAGCTGGCATAACATCCAAGCGACGAAGCCGAATCACTTTTGACAAAGTCGGGTCACCCCGACAACCCGAGCTATACGCCATTCCTCGATAACCCGAGCTATCCTCATACCTCGGCCATCTAAGCCGAGCCATTCCTTGATAACCTGAGCTATCCTCATACCTCGGCCATCTGAGCCGAGCCATTCCTTGGCCATCCGAGCCGACCGTGCCTCGGCCATTGGAGCCGACCCATTCCATACCTCGGAAAATAGGTTATTCCTCATTCCGACTGAACCACGGAATTTAAAATACCTCTGCAGAATTCGACGCAGGAGAATTCGAATTCACTATAACTGAATAAGATTCCAGATGGCGAATCATGACCAGAAGCGGCCTAGGACCCGCAAGAGTGGCCTAGGTCTGTGCGATCATTAAACCTCAAGGCATCAACCAGCTCTTCCAGTTGTAGATCCTCTAACTGACAAGATGCGGATCCTACTGGCCTCATAACAAACTTAATTCGAATCCATCTCGAATCCTAATAGTTTTCAGACCCCATCCAGGGCATGTCCAAGGAATCAGGTAATCGTCTATAAATACCATAGCACTCCTACATCTCAGGTACGTGCACAAATTCTAAGGCAACCTCTTACATATCCATTTTACTTATACTCCACTAGAGCTCTCACAAGAGCCCTGAGGAACATTTTCTGTGAGAGTCTTCTCCTCACATCTGCTTGCTGTGAATCTTCACTGACTTGGGCGTCGGAGGGTCCTCCGCAGAGGGCAACCCCCACAGCACCCTCTGTGAGCGGACTGTCTTGCAGGTTCCATCCCGAGGTGATGAGATCGGCGCCTGGATCAGGAGCCAAAAGTGCATCCGAGCGGAGAACGGATTTCCGCGGCAACAGATTGGCGCTAGAGGAAGGGCCTCAAGTCCCATAAACTTGTGATCCAGGAGACAAGACTCAAAAACCAGAGAAAAGCATCCTCTAATGGCCAATCGGAAGAGAGCTACATCTGAAGCTCAAGACCAGGCCGCCTCTCAAAGGCCTGATCCAATTAGTGGTGTAGCATCTCTGCTACCACCGTCAGCTGAAACTCCTTCGCCACCGGCAATGGCGGTAACCCTGGACCAGTTAGCCACTCTGGTTCAGTAGGTCCAAGCATTGACCAAGTTGGTCCAGGGATTCCAGGCAATCCCTGGAACTGCTATCCCTATTTCTTAGCCTCATGAGGAGGCCGCTGCCCCTTCCTCGCCAGCAATCTCTTCTTCCGATCCGCCTAAGGCGGCAGATCATGATCACCGGCCCGCAAAGGCGAAGCCGACACTACAGCTAGCTGGAGGGAAGAGCCCGCTCAGATCTAGGTGGGTTCGCTCCCTCTCCCCGGTGTCTTCCCAGGATTCGACACCGCTGTCATCTTCTCCTCGCCCGATCCCTCATACCACTCTGGATGGAGGGATCAGACAACAGATGCAGGAGATGCGGCAAGAATGGCGTCGGGAGTTGGACGCCACCAGGCAAGCTCCTCCATCCCAGCCGAAAGCGGAGCAGGGCATCCCCTTCTCCGAGAGGATCATGAAGGAAGTGATTCCCCCTCATGTCAAGCTCCCTACCATCGAGCCGTATCATGGATCCATCGATCCCGACAACCATCTCAGCAGCTTCAGATCCATCATGATGTTCCATGGGGCATCAGATGCGATCCTGTGCAGAGCCTTCCCCTCCACTTTAAGGGGATTTGCCCGAACCTGGTTCAATAGCTTAAAGCCAGGTTCCATTGATTCTTTTGACGAGCTGAGCTATCTGCTCATTAGCCAGTTCGTTAGTGATGCAGGGCGATATTCAAAATGCCTGCAACTCAAGAACGATCTAATCTGCGAGAAAAGAATTCGTCCAGGTTTGGTTCGAATCTTGACAAGAAAAGGGAAAAATTTCGAATTTTGATCACTCTCAATCCGAAATTTAAAGGAAGAGCAATTGAATTTTCAATTCAATTGTTTTGAATCAGAAAAAAAAAAAAAACATTCATCTTTATTCAGAGGAAAAAAAAAGGAAATCTAAAACAGCGTCTTTCTTCTCTGCCTCTGACGGCCGCCCAAAACCAACTTAAATAAGAGAGAAAAACCCTAACATCATAAGTTCAGAAAAATTACAACTATGCCATTAAAAACGAAAACAGGCCCAAAACTCCTATCAGACGAGCCCGGATGGCCAAAATCCACAGCAGCTCATTGCCAAGGCAATGACTTTGAATCAGCAGTCCGTTTCCATGTGACCAGCCAAGTTTGGGTCCCCAGTAGTCCCGACATAAAATTTTAAGAATTTCCCGTTTGTTCTGCAACCTCTTGGACCTTCGTAGATTATCTGGTGTGGTCTTCCCTGACGTGGCCTGCTGACTCTGGGTTGCTGGTACAGGAACATCCAAGGACTGGTTCGACTGACCCGAACTCTGGTCTGAACTGATGTCCTCATCACTCTCCCCTTCCTCTGAAAAGCTTGACCTCAAGCTCGAATTCTCTCCTGCATAAGGGGTCAGATGCCGAATGTTGAACACATCCGAAATGAAGACATCATCTGGTAACTCAACCCGATAGGCATTGTCACCAAATTTCTCCAATACCTGGCATGGACCTATCTTCTTCGGCTTGAGCTTCGTTAAAGCTCCCTGTGGATACCGCTCCCTCGGTAAGTAAACCCATACCAAATCGCCCACTTCAAAGGACTGTTGCCGACGCTGCTGATCAGCTTTCGCCTTGTATTTGGCGTAAGTCTGCTCCAATTTGGCTCTAACAGTCGCATGTATCTCCTGCAAGTCAGACACTCTATCTTCAACCTTCTGACTCATCTTCTCTGGCGACTCAACTGGCAGAACATCCAAAGGACCTCTTGGCAAGAACCCAAACAGTATCTGAAACGGAGCAAACCCTGTAGAACGGTTCACTGAAGAGTTGAACTCAAACTCAATCTTCGGCAAACACAAATCCCAGCTCCTGAATTCATGCACATTTGCCCGCAACAGATTACCCAAGCTACGGTTGACAACTTCAGTCTGTCCATCCGTCTGAGGATGATAAGGACTGCTGAATTTCAACTTTGTGCCCAACTTCTTCCACAGCTCTCGCCAGAAGTGTCCCATAAACTTGCTGTCCCTGTCTGACACTATGGATGCCGGTATACCAAAATGTCGAACCACTGAAGCAAATATAAGTCAGCAACCTTTGACGCATCAAAAGTGGTTTTGCATGGCAAGAAACACGCCACCTTACTGAACCGATCCACAATCACCATAATCGAATCCAGTCCCCTTGCTGTCCGTGGCAATCCTACAACAAAGTCCATAGAAACATCTCGCCATGGTGCCTCTGGGATAGGTAAAGGCGTGTACATACCTTGGTTCGTGTCTGTCCCCTTCGACTCTTGACACAACCTGCACCTCTTCACAAAAGCCTTGACATCTCGGTCAAGACCAGGCCAATAAAACCGCTGCCGAATCAACCAGGCTGTTTTATCCCTTCCGAAGTGACCCTGGTTATGCAGTTCCTGGATGATCAACACACGAAGAGACGTATCAGGAACACATAAGCAGTTACCTCGAAACAAATATCCATCATGGAGAACGAAATCAGTTCGCTCCCCCGCCTCAATTTTGGCCAAAATCTCCTTGAAGTGCTCATCCACACGAATGTCCTCCCTTACACTCTCAAAGCCGAGAGTGTACACATGCATAGCGCCAATCAACAAGCTCCGCCTACTCAAAGCATCAGCCACTCTATTCAACGTACCAGACTTGTGCTTGATGCTGAAAGTGTATTCCTGCAAGGCACTCACCCACTTCGCATGCCTTGAACTCAGTTTATGCTGACCCTGTAAGAACTTCAGCGCCTGATGGTCTGAATACAGTACAAACTCCCGCTGAATCAAGTAGTGGCGCCAATGCTGCAAGGATCTCACAATGGCGTACAATTCCAGATCATAAACCGAATAAGCCAGTTTAGCTCCTCCCAGCTTCTCACTGAAGTATGCGACTGGTCTTCCTTCCTGGTTAAGCACTGCCCCAATTCCAGTCTTCGAAGCATCACAATCCACCTCAAAAACTCTATCAAAATCAGGAAGACCAATAAAGGAGCTTCGGTCAATCTGACTTTCAGCCCATCAAATGCCTCCTGTGCGGCATCATTCCACCCGAATCTGGCTCCCTTCAACAATTCCGTTAAAGGTGCAGCCAGCTCACTGTACCCCTTGACAAACCTGCGATAAAACCCTGCAAGACCCAAAAAGGATCTCAATTCTGTCAAGGTTGAAGGTACTGGCCATTCCACAATTGCATGCACCTTATTCCTATCTGGGAGAATCCCCTCTCCAGTCACAACGTACCCCAGAAAAATAGTCTCCCAACCATCCAAATGCACTTCTCTGGGTTAGCAACTAACTGGTTCTCACGTAACACTGACAAAACCTGTGCCACATGGCCCACATGCTCTTCGGCTGTCCTGCTGTATATCAAAATATCATCAAAGTAGACAACCACAAATGAGCTAAGAAATGGACGTAAAACCTGGTTCATTACGCGCATGAACGTGCTCGGCGCGTTGGACAACCCGAATGGCATTACCAACCATTCATACAGCCCTTCCTTAGTCTTGAAGGCTGTCTTCCATTCGTCTCCAGGCTTCATCCTTATCTGATGGTACCCACTCTTCAAATCAATCTTCGTGAAGACCTTAGCACCACTCAACTGATCAAGCATGTCGTCCAACCTCGGTATCGGGAACCTGTACTTCACAGTAATTTTGTTAACCGCGCGGCTGTCGACACACATGCGCCACGTACCATCCTTCTTCGGTACCAAAAGGGCTGGCACCGCGCACGGGCTAATGCTCTCCCGTACGAACCCCTTGTCCAAAAGTTCTTGGACCTGCCTCCTCAATTCCTCATGCTGCTGCGGTGTCATCCGATAATGAGCCTTATTCGGCAACACTGAGCCCGGAATAAGGTCAATGCCGTGCTGAATATCTCGGAGAGGTGGTAATCCGGCCGGTAGCTCCTTTGATACAACATCTCGGAATTCCTCCAAGATAGACACCAACTCCTCAGGAATCATATTTGGCCTTTGCTCCTCTTCCACGCCGAAGTCTCCTGACTTGCTCACCAAAGCAAAACAAACATCCTCTCCATCCAAACTCGCATCGAATTCTGTGCTTGGTAAACAAATTACTGTATTCTGTCCACTCACTTCCTGAAGCGGCTTCAAAATAACTTTCCTCCCATCTGGACGCAGCATATAACTGTGGGTGTACCCGTTGTATACTGCCCTGTTATCAAACTGCCACGGACGCCCCAGTATGATGTGAGTAGCATCCATTGGAACAACATCCGCCTCAATAGTTGTCTCGAAATGAGGACCAAAACACAGTGACAACTTACACCTTCGGCTGACCTGAATGTCTGCATTTCGGTTCACCCAACCGAGCTTATATGGATGTGGGTGAGGGTCTGTCTGCAACCCCAGCTTCTTCACAGCCTCCTCTGCTATCACATTCTCCCAACTGCCGGAGTCTATGATAACACGACATGTTTTGCCAGCCACAAAACATTTCGTTGTGAAGATGTCGTGCCGACGCCAATCCTCATCTGATCTCGGCGCCAGACACATTCTTCGTATCACCAAGCTCTCCCCTTGAATATGGTCCGGATCAATAACACACAGCTCATCATTAAATTCCTCATCCTCAGGGAACTCTCCTCCATTTTCGTCCTCCATATAATCCTCCATATACAACTGAGCTCGCGCCTTGGGGCATTCATTGGCATAGTGCCCCAAATTCTGACACCGATGGCACCGAATGTTAGCCCTGTTGCTGCCCACTCTCGCCTGAGAACCTGAGGTTCCACTCGACCCTGTTGGTCTTGGAGGTACTGATGCCTGCGGCCTCGCTACTGGAGGCATAAATTTGCCCCCTGAATTCTGCCCTGAACTCTGGCCCGTAGTAAAACCCCCTCTGCTCTGAAACCCCCTGTTTCTCATCAAGCTCTTTTCCACTGCCTGAGCCCTCATATGCGCATCTCCTACGCTATCAATTCGATGCACAGCCAGTGCATCTTGGATTGGCAGCCGCAAGCCATGAAGATACATGGCTATCAATCTCGGTTCAGCCTCAATCAACCGATTTCGTGCAACCAATCGATAAAATTCAGTTGTGTACTCCTCGACGCTCCGACTACCTTGCGTCAAACCATGCAACTTCGAATACAAAATCTGCTCATGGTTCGGAGGCAAAAACTCCCTGTTCATCTCCTGCTTTAGCGCTGCCCATGACGCTAATGGAGGTCTCCCATCCATATATCTACGATAGTGCTGCGCATGCCACCAAGCAGCAGCCCTATCTCTGAATCGAATTGTGACAAGCGGTACCTGCTTGTCTAAGGGCACCTCCTTCAGACGAAAAACATCATCGACCTGAAGGGTCCAATCTACATACTCGTCTGGGTTAATTCCTCCTTTAAACTCTGGAATTTCGACCCTGAAGCCTGCTTCCCACCGATTCTGATTTTCGAAATAGGGAGGTTGATCGACATACCTTGGAAGTCCAACATCAGGCCTCTGTTGCCCTCTTCGAATTGGTGGTGCCTCCAGATTTTCGAAACCCCTCTCCCTACCTTCATCAATTTCATCACGCTCCTCCACGCGAAGGGGTTGGGCACGATTCTGCACCTCCAGCCGCGCCATCATCGCCTGCATGGTTTGCATCATCTGTTGCATCACCTGGTGCTGGTCTCGCATGGCGTCTTGCATAGCATCTCTCACGGCGTCTCTCAGGGATTGATCATTGTTCTTCTGCTCCATTGGATCAAATTTCGGTTAGGGTTGATATTTGGGTTTGGAAGGAATGGATCAAGATGGTAATGGAAGGAATGGATCAAGGCGGTAATGGAAGGAATGGATCAAGGCTCTGATACCAAGTTGATGCAGGGCGATATTCAAAACGCCTGCAACTCAAGAACGATCTAATCTGCGAGAAAAGAATTCGTCCAGGTTTGGTTCGAATCTTGACAAGAAAAGGGGAAAATTTTGAATTTTGATCACTCACAATCCGAAATTTAAAGGAAGAGCAATTGAATTTTCAATTCAATTGTTTTGAATCAGAAAAAAAAAAAACATTCATCTTTATTCAGAGAAAAAAAAAGGAAATCTAAAACAGCGTCTTTCTTCTCTGCCTCTGACGGCCGCCCAAAACCAACTTAAATAAGAGAGAAAACCCTAACATCATAAGTTCAGAAAAATTACAACTATGCCATTAAAAACGAAAACAGGCCCAAAACTCCTATCAGACGAGCCCGGATGGCCAAAATCCACAGCAGCTCATTGCCAACGGCAATGACTTTGAATCAGCAGTCCGTTTCCATGTGACCAGCCAAGTTTGGCCCAGTCCGACACAGTAGCTGGGACCCAAAGTGTCAAAACGAAGTCGGGTCAATTTCGTACACTCGGCCCAAACATGGAATTTCAAGCCCGTTTGTTCTGCAACCTCTTGGACCTTCGTAGATTACCTGGCGTGGGCTTCCCTGACGTGGCCTGCTGACTCTGGGTTGCTGGTACAGGAACATCCAAGGACTGGTTCGACTGACCCGAACTCTGGTCTGAACTGATGCCCTCATCAGTTAGCAGTCGTCGCCAGCGACAGAGATCCGACTCCCTCTCCAAGATCAAGCAGAGAGGGGGAGTCGCTGAAGAATTACCTTGGCCGCTTCAACACGCCCTCTTAGAAGTCGACCATCTCAACCACGAGGTGGCCATGTCCGCCCTGGCCGGAGGAGTGTCCAAAGAGGGAGACTTCTACCTAGCTCTGGAGGTTAATTACCCGAAGAGCCTTTCGGACATGATGTCCCTGGTGGACAAGTATGCCAGGGTGGAAGAATCGAGAAGGTCAGCTCGGGCTGAGCAGCTGAAGAAGAAAGAGGCAAAGGGCTTGGACAAGCAGTGGGCCCACCACCATGCTAGCCCGCCTCGCCACCACAGAGCTCCTCTGCCGCCACCTCGAGACCGAACTCAGAGTCCGGCCCGAAGGTTCGACCGCTATACTCCCCTTACTGTGCCAAGAGCACAGATCCTGATGGAGATCGAGCGTCAGCTTCCTTGGCCCCCTCCTCTTCGAGGCAACGGAGCTCGGAGGGACCCAGCCAAGTACTGCCGCTTTCATCGGGACTACGGGCACGATACCGAGGACTGTTGGCAGCTCAAGAACGAGATCGAGCAATTGATCCGGCAAGGCAGACTGAACCGGTTCAGGGGCCCCCCTGAGCCGAATAATGAAGAGAATCGCCAGCCTGAGCCTCGCCAACTCCCACCGCCAAATCCTTCAGTTATCGGCAACATTAATGTGATAACGGTGGCCGGGTCCCCATCTTCTTGGCCAGGCGAGGAGGAGAACCCACCGAAGAAAGCTCGGGTTGATGAGCTCACCTTCTCTGATGAAGACCTTGGGGAGGTACAGTACCCCCATGATGATGCTCTGGTTGTATCTTTAAACATGAATAATTATGATGTACACCAAATTTTGGTTGATAGTGGAAGCTCTGTTAATGTTTTGTATTTCGATGCCTTTGTGAGGTTAAAATTCCGGTAGAAAGCCTCCGACCGTGGAGTCCACCCTAGTGGGCTTCACAGGTGACTCCATAATCCCTGAAGGAGTCATCACTCTGTCAGTCCGAGCCGGCACCTGGCCCCGTGTGGCTACCATGTTCATGGATTTTCTCATGACCAAGCTCAGATCTCCCTACAATGCCATCCTCGGTAGACCGGGGCAAATCTCTCTCAAAGCCATCATTTTTTTCCCCATCTCGCCATGAAATTCCCCACTGAATGGGGAGTGGGGGTTGTTCGAGGAAGTCAGATCGTAGCTCGGCATTGCTTTGTTGCCGACCTTCAATCCAGAAAGCCGAGGTGGATGGGCTGGATGCTCAGGAAGATCTCACCGAGCAACGAGGAGAGCCAGCCTAAAGAACTGGAGGAGGTACCACTTGACGAGGCTCGGCCCGACCGAACTATAAAGGTCGGATCGCAGCTAGAAGGAAAGCTTCGGCAAGAATTAATTGAGTTCCTTTGAGGAATGCCGATGTCTTCGCCTGGTCTGCATCGGATATGCCTGGAATCAGCCCAGACGTCCTGGTCCACTGCCTCAGCGTGGACGAAACATTCAGGCCCATTAAGCAGAAGAAAAGGAGCTTCGCCCCAGAGCGCCAAAAGGCCATCGAAGAAGAGTGGATAAGCTCATCAAAGCCAAGTTTATCCGGAGGTTAGTTACCCCGATTGGCTGGCGAACGTGGTCATGGTGAAGAAGTCGAATGGCAAATGGAGGATCTGCATCGACTTCACTGACCTCAATAAGGCCTGCCCAAAAGATAGCTTCCCTCTTCCGCGGATTGACCAGCTCGTGGATTCAACTTCAGGCCATCAAATGCTAACTTTTATGGATGCCTATTCGGGCTACAACCAGATCCGAATGGCGCCCGAAGACGAGGAGAAAACCGCCTTCATCACCGACCGAGGTATCTATTGCTACCGAGTTATGCCCTTTGGTTTGAAAAATGCAGGTGCCACCTACCAAAGGCTGGTCAACAAAGTCTTCAAGGAGCAAATCGGTCGGAACATGGAGGTGTATGTTGATGATATGCTGGTAAAAAGCAAGGAGGCATCCCAGCACATCGAGGACCTTGCGGAGAGCTTCGCTACACTTCAAAAATATCAGATGAAGCTCAATCCCACCAAATGCGCCTTCGGAGTCAACTCCGGAAATTCCTCGGCTTCATGGTTTCACAGCGAGGCATCGAGGCAAACCCTCAGAAAATCCAAGCCCTGCAACAAATGGCTCCGCCAGGGTCAGTCAAGGACGTGCAGCGCCTCACCGGAGGATAGCAGCCCTCAGCCGCTTCATTGCTCGGTCGGCCGAGAAATGCCTTCCCTTCTTCAAAGTGCTTCGGTCGGCCAAAAACTTTCAGTGGACCCCAAATTGCCAGAAGTCCTTCGAAGACCTCAAGAAATACCTCGGCTCGCCACCTCTCCTCAGTAGCCCGAAGCCAGGGGAAGTGCTGAATCTATACCTGGCGGTCTCTGAAGACGCTGTTGGCTCGGTGCTAATCAGAGAGGAGAACAGAGTCCAAAGACCTATCTATTATGTCAGCAAACTACTCAAAGACGCTGAAATGAGGTACACTCGGGTCGAGAAGATGGTCCTAGCTCTAGTAACATCGGTCCAAAAGTTGCGGCCATACTTCCAGGCGCATACTGTCATCGTCCTGACTGACCAACCCTCAAGGCAATTATCCATCATCCAGAAGCATCGGGGAGAATGACCAAATGGGCTGTCGAGCTGAGCGAGCACGACATTCAATATCAGCCTCGTCCAGCCATTAAAGCCCAAGTTCTGGCGGACTTCCTCCTCGAATGCACCATACCCGAAGATGGCTCTGTTTCGGATACCCCCGGACAACCAAAGCCCAGCGCCCCATGGTTGCTTCACGCCGATGGATCCTCCAGCGTGGCGGCTCTGGCGCCGGCCTGGTCCTCACCAGTCCGAAAGGTGCAACCTTTGAATATGGCATTCGCTTCTCCTTTCCGGCCTCAAACAATGAAGCAGAGTATGAAGCCCTGCTCTTCGGACTCCGAATCGCCCATGAGCTTAAAGTCAAGAAACTGATTGCCTACACCGACTCCCAATTGGTGGCTGGCCAGGTGCAGGGAGAATTCGAGGCTCGAGAGCCGAGTATGATTCGGTATCTCCAAAAGGTGCACGATCTATCCTCCTATTTGATGAATTTAAAATTATCCAGATCCCAAGGACTGAAAACACACGCGCCGACCTACTGTCCGCCTGGCAACTACGGAGTCAATGGATCTCGAGCGAAAATTCCACCTGGAGGTCCTAGAGAAGCCCAGCGTCACCGATGTTGACCACATGATGCAGGTTGACACCGAACCATCCTGGATGGACCCCCTGCACCAGTACCTCAAAGAAGGGTTGCTGCCCACTGATAGAAAGGAAGCAAGGAAGTTGAAATTGCAATCATCTCATTATGTTCTGATTGATGACCGGCTATATAAGCGATCCTTCTCCATGCCATTGCTCAAATGCCTCCATCCATCAGAAGCCGATTATGCTCTTCGGAAGGTTCATGAAGGCATCTGTGGCAATCACCTCGGCAGCCATGCCCTATGCCACAAAGTGCTACGCCAAGGATATTATTGGCCAACAATGCAAAAGATGCTGATGACCTTGTCCGAGCCTGTGATGCGTGCCAACGACACTCAAATATTCAGAGGCTTCCCTCTGCTCACCTGACTTCCATCTCATCCCCCTGGCCCTTCGCCAATGGGGGATGGATATACTTGGCCCTTTCCCCCTCGCAATGGGGCAAAGGAAGTTCTTGTTTTGCAATTGATTATTTCACTAAGTGGGTTGAAGCGAAGCAGTCGCCCAGATAACCGAAGCTCGGCTAAAGACTTCGTGTGGAGGTCCATCATCTGCCGCTTCGGTCTTCCCCACACCATCATCACGACAATGGGAAGCAATTTGATAATCCGAAGTTTTGGGAGTTCTGCGAGGATCATGGCATTCTCCATCGCCTGCATCGGTCGGACATCCTCAAGCTAACGGAGAGGCCGAGGTAACAAACCAAACTCTCTTGCAGGGAATTAAAGCTCGGCTCAACCAAGCGCGAGGCAGATGGGCGGAGGAGCTCCACCATGTGCTGTGGGCGTACCGAACCACTGAAAGGGCTCCCACGGGCAGACTCCATTTAAGATGGCTTTCGGCACAGAAGCTGTTATCCCTGTGGAGGTCGGGCTCCCCTCCCCTCGCACCGAAGGCTACTCGGAAGAATCCAATGATGAACAACTCCGAACCAATCTTGACTTGATAGAAGAAGTCAGGGAGAAAGCCCGAATCCGGATGGCGGCCTACCAACAAAGAGTTGCCCGCTACCATTCAACCAGAGTCAAAGGGAAGTTTTTCTCCCTAGGTGATCTGGTACTTCGGAAGGCATCCGTCTCAAAGCCACTGGAGCAAGGAAAGCTGTCCCTAATTGGGAGGGTCCTTATCAAATTATGGAGGTAATTAGACCCGGCACCTATAAGCTCCAAGATCTAAATGAAAAATCTATTCCCCGGACGTGGAACTCGGATAATCTCCGCATCTATCATCAGTAAGTACTGAACTTACTTT
This sequence comes from Calamus simplicifolius, assembly GCA_900491605.1. Taxonomy (NCBI): domain Eukaryota; kingdom Viridiplantae; phylum Streptophyta; class Magnoliopsida; order Arecales; family Arecaceae; genus Calamus; species Calamus simplicifolius. The sequence goes on along the minus strand of UESW01004641.1, from coordinate 172,471 downwards.
GCATTGAGTTAAATCTATTCATCAGTGAGAGGTTTATAAATCCTCGCCGGGCCGAGCGATCTCGGACCTTGGCCACCAAAAAATATATCCCAGCCGGGGGGAGGACTTCGTACCTTGGCAGCCAAGTAAAATATAATCTTTATAAATCCTCGGGCCGAGCGATCTCCGGACCTTGGCCGCGCCAAGTAAAATATATCCTAGACGGGCTGGAGGACTCCGAACCTTGGCAGCGCCAAGTAAAATATAATCTTTATAAATCCTCGGCCGCCCGAAGTGCCAAGTAAAATATATCCCAGCTGGGCTGGGAGGACTCCGTACCTTGGCAGTGCCAAGTAAAATATAATCTTTATAAATCCTCGGCCGGGCCGAGCGATCTCCGAACCTTGGCCGCGCCAAGTAAAATATATCCCAGCCGGCTAGAGGACTCCGTACCTTGGCAGTGCCAAGTAAAATATAATCTTTATAAATCCTCGGTCGGGCTGAGCGATCTTCGGACCTTGGCGCGCCAAGTAAAATATATCCTGGGCTGGGAGGACTCCGTACCTTGGCAGCGCCAAGTAAAATATAATCTTTATAAATCCTCGACGGGCCGAGCGATCTCCGGACCTTGGCCGCGCCAAGTAAAATATATCCCAATCGGGCTGGAGGACTCCGTACCTTGGCAGCGCCAAGTAAAATATAATCTTTATAAATCCTTTGAGCGATCTCCAGACCTTGGCTGTGCCAAGTAAAATATATCCCAGCTGGGCTGGGAGGACTCCGTACCTTGGCAGCGCTAAGTAAAATATAATCTTTATAAATCCTTGGCTGGGCCGAGCGATCTCCGGACCTTGGCCGCGCCAAGTAAAATATATCCCAACTGGGCTTGAGGACTCCGTACCTTGGCAGCACCAAGTAAAATATAATCTTGAAGCCTCGGCCAAAGTGATATATTCTTGAAGCCTCGATCAATCCGAGTGACGGTCTCCGTACCTTGGCAGCGCAAGTAAAATATAATCTTGAAGCCTTGATATATTCTTGAAGCCTCGGTCAATCCGAGTGACGGTCTCCGTACCTTGGCAGTGCCAAGTAAAATATAATCTTGAAGCTTCGGCCAAACCGAGTGATATATTATTTGAAGCCTCGGCCAAGCCGAGTGATATATTATTTGAAGCCTCGGCCAAACCGAGTGGTATATTCTTGAAGCCTCGGTCAATCTGAGTGACGGTCTCCATACCTTGGTAGCGCCAAGTAAAATATTCTTGAAGCCTCGGCCAAGCCGAGTGATATACTTCTGAAGCCTTGGCCAATCCGAGTAATATATTTCTGGAAGCCTTGGCCTAGACGAGTAATTTCTCAAACTCTGACGTGACTAAGACGTCCTATTATGCTTTGGCAGAGGTTAGTAACCTTTCTCTGCTTACCAGCAAGATTATGCAAGTTATTTCTTTTCAAAAAATACATACTTCATCCCTTAAATAGGACCATGTTTACTACATAAGTTCACAGGGCCGCCCAGGCCTTTCTCTGACCTACACAGAGATAAACACTTCCTCCATAGGGGACTAAATGACATGTTGGCAAAAATAAAGTAGCAAAAACGCTGCTGGACTTATAGATTATGCTATGGACTGAAAAGCATAAAATGAGAGTAGCCACTCTCGACACAATCACATAGAAAAAGAAACAGATGTCAAAAGAAGAAAGAGTAGAAACTTTCTTTATTAATGTGAAAAAATTACAACCTCTTGAGAGGCATTACAAGTGCATCATAGCACGGAGAATACAAATAAGATAAAAGCTCGGCTGAGCAACTTCGGTCGATAACGATGTCTTTACATCCGACCCCAGAAATCAGAGAAACCAGACAAGCTCTGTTGAGCCACTGGTTAATGCCAAAGAACAAAGTAGGCCATCCACGGATCCCTCGGATGAACACGTGGAGGGATCATAACCAGGTCAAGGACCCGTGGATGCTTATGCCAATGAAGCATCCCCCCAAGTGGGATGCTGGACTGCTAGCCACTGCCCAATATAGGCAGAGAACCAGCAGTCCAACACATCTCCTCCCTCTTCACATGGAAAAAGATTCCTCAGGCGGATGAAGCTGAGGAATCCAAATTGAGGGGGGAGGCGAAGTCCATGTTAGCCATGGGGATAGGTGTGCTTTGCATTTCCTATGATCCCCATGGCAAGTGGCAAAGGACACACAGGAAGCGCATACGTGCGCTCCCCATATGACCTCTGCGGGCCTCCCGTGCGCTCTCCATATGACCTCCGAGAATTCCTCCCTTGAGGACTGCCTGCTCTTCAGCAGCTTCTTCATCACCCCAGCTATCTGGGACAAACCAACTTGCAAAAGGAAAGCTCAGTCTTTCCACTCTCAACCTCAATGAAACAGACGCCATGAAAACCCTTTCAAGTCACAGAAAGGGAAGGCCTTGGGAGATAGCCCAACACGGTCAGCTCCCCCACTTTATAGGCAAACAGGCCGGGAGCAGCCATTAAAGAAGAAAGCCCTAGGATTCAAAATGTCTGGCCATGCTGCCACATGGCGATTCAGGATAAAGGGGCACTTTCCAAAGCGTGCCGAGCATTTCCCAGGCCATGACGCAAGATAAAAGATTTCCTCTGATCTCGAATCAAGAGCCTTAAATGCAGGAAATCGTCCGCAGGTCCTTGAGATACGGGTAGGCCTGGGAAATCACCTTGTGAAAACGACGCCGTCCAATGGCAATCGAAGGCTTATCGCGTACATTAAAAAGACCCGCATTGAAAAGCCAACGGGATAAATGCCTTATGCAAAAAACAAAGCATCTTCAGCGATTACAAATCCGTCTCATCCGCTTGGCAGAAAACGAGACGATTTCTTATAGACCGGACTATCCGCCAAATCTCGACCCCAATCGAGGTATTCGCGCAGTTTTGGTCATATCGCGCGAACCATTTTATGCCTCGGCCAAACGAGCCAATTTCTTATTTCAAATAGATCGAACTATCTGCTTAGCCTCGGCCTCGATCGGGATGTCTCCCAAAGTTCTAGCCGAACTATTCTATGCTTCGTGCACCAAACCACCTGCTTAACCTCGGCCTCGATCGAAATGATTCCTTAAGTTCAAACCGAGCTAGTTAACGTTAGTGAAGCAAATCGGTTCAACTTCGAATAAACAGGACATTCAATCGGAAAGGATAAACCGACCTAGGAACATGGATTGATTATGATTTGTTTTCCGTCAGGAAAAACTTGTGACAAAAAGATTGCCCAAAAAAGACAAACAAGTGGAGACAAAGATCCATTCATTAAAAGTTTTGGCCATATTACAAATCTGAGAGGCAAAAATACATAAGCAACCCTTAAGAATCAGGGTTCGGGTCGATCCCAGGAGCCTCTCGGTAACGTCAGGAGGACTTGACTTGCTTCACCCACTTCGAATGTTGTTGATTCCTCGGCAGCGAGCTAAGAGCATTCTTCAGGAGCCGCGGCCTCACTAGGGCCCAAGATGGCATCAAGATCGACGTCCGAAATATCCTCATACTCAGCTTCTTCAGCTCCCGGGTGCAAGCATCAAGTAGCTCGGCCTCCAGAAAAGATAAATCTAACTCGGGATATACCCAAGAGATTTTCACCTGAGTTTCCTCCTCGGCCAATCGGAATGCATCGGCACAAGCCTCCCTCCGCTCCTCGGAAAATTGCACAGAGCCTTTGTACTCCTCCACAGCCGAGGTAATCCGCTTGTTAGCTTCGGCTAACTGGTTCCCGAGTTCAAGATTCATCTGGCGACTCACGAACAATTCTGCCCTTAGAGCTTTAAATTGCTCCTGCGCTCGAACTCAATTTTTCCCATCTGCAAACAATCAGAACGTTCGAGCCCACGAACAAAAGAAAAGTACCGAAAGCAAACAAATGGAGAGACGCTATACCTCTTCCTCTCGCCGAGCCATTTTATTGCTCAGCTCCTGAATCTTTTCCAAGGCCTTCAGCTTGGCCGATTTATTTTGTTGAAGACCCTCCTTGAGGTCATTAATTCAGACTGCTTATCCCCGACTTCCCGCCGAGATTGATTAAGATCATTGGTGAGCCTAGCAATCTGCTCATGTTGCCACTTCAGCCGATTCTCCATATTAGCAAATTCCTTATTCAGATTGGCAAGCTGATCCTGCTGCCGCCGGCATTTGCGCTCCTCCTCCTCGAACCTCCTGCTCCAATTACTTTTATCCTCATAATGACTAGCCCTCAGTTGGTTCCACCTTTTGTCAAAATACTGCTGCATGGTCTTAATTTCGTCGTCATGCTTTACCTTAATTTGGGATAACTCCAGGCAAGCCTTGTCCGATTGATCGCGGAAACCCTAAAGCTCTCTGACTTGGGCTTCGAGCCGAGAGGCCCTTTCGGCTGCAAGTCAGTGAGACTTGCTCACCCTCTCGAAATCCATCCTAGCAGATGCCAAGGCCCTGGAAAGCCGGCTAGTTGAATCCACCCTCGCCCGAAGGTCGGCCGCTTCCTTCTTTTAGCTTGAGCGCAAGCCCAGTGGCCAAATTCAAGCGCCAATTCAGCGCCCTTGTGACCAAGGCATTCTGCAAGAAAAACACAAATGAGAAACCACGGCCCGACCGACCAATCAGGAATTACAACCTCGATACAATAACCTACCCAGGAGATGTAGTTTGAAGCCATCGTCATAAGAGTAGCGTTATTGATTTTGGGGAGAAGGAAAACATCCTTCGGCGCCCCAAGCTGACCGAAAGCCGCCTCAATGATATCCTCGGCGGCAGGCTCGTCCGTCGAGGAACTCCACCCGCACACAAAACGGACCTCATCAGGGCGGTGAGCATATCATCCACCTCCGGGCTGTGGACAAGAGAGCTCATAGCCGAAGAACTGGCCTGAGGAACTCCAGCCCGAGGAACCATCTGCTCGGCTTTCTTTGTCAGAACTCTAACCTGCAAGGCCTCGAATGCTTCGACCTCGACTAAGGGAATCTTGGCCCGGACATCCCCTTCACTTAGCGACTCTTCTTCTTCTTCCTCTCCTACTGATGCTTCGCCTCCGACAGGCTCCACCCGAACTACAACCTCTTCCATGACATCCTCGGGGACCGTGGAAGAGGGATCCTCAGCGGAAGGCACCACGACTTCCACCAGCCTTTCAATAGGTAGCTCCGCTTGAGCTTCGGCAGCCGCTGCTGCCTCTCCTGACCCCTCCACCTGAGCAGGGGTCTCTTCCATACGCGGTGGACTCCTCACCGCTGGTGACTGAAAAACCTTCGGTAGGAGGATCGCCGGACCGACTGGCGATATCTCCTCGGCATCGTCTGACACGACTACTATTTGGAGAGGGAAAACCCCAACAACTCCCTTTGAACTCCCCCCAGCGAATTCCTCTGCTACTTTGCCCCCCTCCGATAGGGAGGGCTCATCAACCACCGTATGTGCTCCCGCTTCCTCCCTTATTGGGATAGGAGAGTGGTGACTGGAACTATCTTTCTTCGGTCCCTTTGAGCGAGGCCCAGAAGGGCGAGACCTCTTCTCGGATCTATGTCTTTCCCTAGAGCTGGAACCCCTATGACGCTTGCCCAGCTCCTTCTTCATCTGGCCCACAAACGCCGACCTCTCAGCTGAAAACACACTAAACAGTTCAATCGAACAAAAATACTCAAGCACACCGGCCATCGTAACCAAAGAGGAAAGGTACACTTATCTTGAGGGTCGATAGAGCTAAGTCCAGCGGCGAAGAGGGCATCCTCCGCCAACAGAGTGCTAGCCGATACCTCCAGACTGTTGCAAAGGGTCATCAGATCTCTCTTCTCCCGCTCACTCAACTCCGGGCATGCCTCTGGATCCTTCACATAACTCGCCCATCCCCTCGTAAAATCTGAACCGATATTCCCTTCGGCAATAAAAATTGGGGCTTCACTCCTTTATCGAAGATGGATTATCGGTAATCATCTTGAACGACTTCTGAGGACCAATATACAGCCACTCGGAGCCCCTCCCAGAAACCAGGTTATGGCAGACTTGGAACATGGGGAGGGTCGCGGTCACCCCAACGCGGCTGCACAACGAGATGAACCTGATGAGATTGTGCCAGCTATTTGGCGCCACTATTGTTGGACATATATTGTAAAACCTCATCACCTCTTGAACCAGCAGGTGAAGAGGAAATCAGAGACCTGCCCTAAGGCTTTCCTCGTAGAAGAAAACTCCATGACTTAACTCGGTTGGAACCCTATACTCAGCCCTCGGTTCCCGTAAGACTACGTCCTTAGGAACTCTATAAAGTCGACGGATTCTATCCAGATCCTCGAAGGTGATCTCTGAGGCAACGTCATTTGGGCCCTTCATATTGATGGAATGAGGAACAGAACACGAACAGGCGAGCAAGAGCTCAGAGAAAAGAGTGGAAAATCTCTATGACAGGGACAAAGGGATGTTGCAGAAGGAGCGCCGCCCTAGCCCTCTTTAAATAAGTGCTTCAGAAAGAAAGCCCTAGATGCCAAAACCTCGATACGGGTGCGAGAAATAAATTAGTCCTGCCACGTGGAACTTTCGCTATCGCGGCTTGTTGGAAACGAGGCGTTTCCTCCTCGAGCTGCGGTGAAAAATGATGACGAAACGGTGGCCCGTCATTTACGAGATTATCATTGCCCACCTTTTTGAATCCCCCAAATGAGACTGCTCCGAAATTCTACTCCCTATATCCAAACTTACACTCGGACTAGGGAGTGGGGGGCATATGATGAGGGTAAAATCGTTATTGCATCATTGACCGCCTACCTCGACGATTGGGTCATGCCCAATCCAAACACCCAGCCAGCCAGCTGGCATAACATCCAAGTGACGAAGCCAAATCACTTTTGACAAAGTCGGGTCGCCCCGACAACCCGAGCTATACTCCATTCCTCGGTAACCCGAGCTATCCTCATACCTCGACCATCTAAGCCGAGCCATTCCTTGGTAACCCGAGCTATCCTCATACCTCGGCCATCTGAGCCGAGCCATTCCTTGGCCATCTGAGCCGAGCCATGCCTCGGCCATTGGAGCCAACCCATTTCATACCTCGAAAAATAGGTTATTCCTCATTCTGGCTGAACCACGGAATTCAAAATACCTCTGTGGAATTCAGCGCAGGAGAATTTGAATTCACTATAACTGAATAAGATTTCAGATAGCGAATCATGATCAGAAGTGGCCTAGGACCCGCAAGAGTGGCCTAGGTCTGTGCGAGTATTGAACCTCAAGGCATCAACCAGCTCTCCCAGCCATCGATCCTTTAACTGACAAGATGCGGACCCTACTGGCCTCATAACAAACTTGATTCGAATCTATCTCGAATCCTAATAGTTTTTAGACCCCATCCAGGGCACGTCCAAGGAATCAGGTAATCATCTATAAATACCACAATACTCCTGCCTCTCAGGTATGCACACAAATTCTAAGGCAACCTTTTACGCATTCATTTTACTCATACTCCACTAGAGCTCTCACAAGAGCCCTAAGGAATATTTTATGTGAGAGTCTTCTCCTCACATCTGCTTGCTGTGAATCTTCACTGACTTGGGCGTTGAAGGGTCCTCGGCAGAGGGCAACCCCCACAGCACCCTCTGCGAGTAGACTGTCTTGCAGGTTCCACCTCGAGGCGATGAGATCGGTGCCTGGATCAGGAGCCAAAAGTGCATTCGAGTCAAAGAACGGATTTCCGTGGCAACAAATATCATTGTCATCTATGTATTCTGAATAATTTCTGATGAAATAATTTACAAGGGGCTCATGATTTTCAATGACTTGGGCCAGCGATATCATATTTTAGCCTTCAGATGAACGACCTGTGAAGCTAGCTACCGGACTAAAAATTTACTGAAATTTAATGCCTTCGGATTGGCAGAAGCATGAGTTACTAACTTTTTGTCTGCTAAGTCCAATCGAAGAATTGAATCCATAATTCAGCAATATGTAAGTCCTAATAAAAGAAGACATGTATAAAATTTAGAAATTCCAAACTATTACTACTTGCAATAATAAAATCTAGCGACATTTAGACTTTCTTAGCATCGAAGGTGTGGCCTGTATATGAATTATTATGGCTAGGAGTAACTTATAATTTAGCCTATAATTTGATCATTTGTAGTCCATTTATATCCTAAGTAAGAGTAAGAATTAAGCTAATTCAGCCATCTAATTATTTGATTGTACATAAATTATTTTATAAGTAAATAATTTTTTGTTATGTTCCATCTTTAACTTTATCTTGCAAACCCTAGTTTTTGGCATGTTCTTTCTACTCTTGCAACCAACAAACTTCCAGTCATAGTCCCTACACATCCAATGAATGGATTGGTAATTGTAATTCTGAAAACATATCTTATATCTACTCTTCATCATATCCTAATTCCAGCTCACATCTTGGACCCAAAATAATTGAAAACCTGAACATAATCTAATTGTCTTGAATCAAATTTTGTCCCTTTTTTCCCATCTCTTCACCTATGATTTGGTGGCACCATTTTTTATAGAAAAAAATGGAATCCCCCCTCATTTCATTTCATGAGTAAAAATGCTTGGATTGTAGCCTTTGAGATATATACCATGGAAGCAGAAAGTTAAATACAAATTCCGTAACGATGACTCAGGTATTAAGCTCTCTATTTTGATTCTGGTTGGCAGCAATGAAATCTCCCTCTTTTGAGGCTAGCGAAGAAAAGCCGAAGTCTCTACTATCACACAATAAATATCGTTATTAACTCATCTTGTAAAATACTGTGAAAAATTTAGTCAGTGCCATAGGAAATCTAATGCTGCTAATTCTTTTGCATGTAAAACTCAATGGTGAAATCCATTCGTTTGTCTTAACCTAATCAATCACAAAACATCGATCTTGGACCTTCCAAGTTTATTGATATTTTCCGCTTGTCTCTAAGTGGAAATTCAACTCAATTTTTAGTGTTAGTTCATATAATAACCATGTTGTAAGCCATTTTTAATCATCTATTCCAGGTTTTGGGCCTGAGCTGAGTCCACTAGGAATGGGCCTGAAAAAAACCCATTAGGCCACTGTTCTAGGACAAGTGTTTATAAAGTCAACATATAACTAGTTGCTTTACTTTACCTCAATTGCAAATATTTTTACAAGAAATTTCATATTTCAAGTCATCAAAAATATTCATAAATCATTGAACGTTTCAAATATTTGATATCATGATTATCATCAAGATCTTGTCCATGTGTGCCCACGAAGAAAATTAAACATGCTTTGTTAGGAGATTTCCAGACATAGAGATTATTTTGACAATTGTTATAATAAAATTGGATATAAGAAAAGCCTACCTAGTTGTGAGATATGGATCAAATAACGTGAGCAGCATGGAGGCCCTCAATGACCATTATATCATACTTCCTGTTGGACAAGGAGTAATTTAGTGGAAAAAGGCATTGTGCACGTCGCATGATGCAAAACGCGCACACCACTATGGCAATTGATCTGTGCATGCATGCATGCAGCAAGAATTTTTTTTGTGCCATATATGCGGTCACACATGCACGCATGCACGTGCAGTGTACAAGAATTTTTTTCAATTTAGTGATAGCAAATTTTGAAATAAATCATTAGTGTATGGCCGCACAAAATTGGATCAACTTGGGCCCCCTTTAACTAAGAGTCCAGAGGATCCAAAAGAACTTTTGGATGATTAGAAGCACTTTCAAATTATGTTATGGTTCTTGATAAATATTTTAAAAGTACTATTAAAAGCTCTATTTGAAAAGTTTAAATTCAAAGCTTTTTGAAAAGCTTTATATATCAAATACTAGGAAATTATTTTTTTTTTTGATAAAAGCGGGTGATCATACTAGTCTAGTACGAGTCAACCCTGATACATTAGAAAACAATATTTGCTTGAGTACAATGGAGCATGGATCTTTCTGTTTTCAAATCCAAAATTCAGAGTGATAAGCCACTGAGATCGCCACCCAGTCCGCCGCAGCATTAGCTTCCGGATCTAAACTATATGAACCTTCCGAAGGATAGACCAGATATCATGGAGTAAAGGGTTGCTAGGTATGTGAGCATAGAAATTCTGCCGAACCCACCGGATGACCATAGTAGAGTCTCCCTCGATGATGAGACAATGAGCATATAGGATCCAAGTGGCGTATGAGATACCAGCCCAAGCTGAAGGAAATCCTTTTCATTAGGCTTGAAGATCATAAATTTAAATTAAAAAATAAATATAATATTATATAAAATAATATAATATTTATATATAATTATATTATATTATATTATTATTTAATAATCCATGTTAATGATAGAGAAGTAAAGGTAAATCTAAACGGATATAGACAGAAATAATTAAAAAATATAACTATTTGTAATTTGTGTATCAACTTAGTCCTGAATAAGCAGAGTGGAGGAAGTAGATTCATATGGCCAACACCATGTAGTTGAAAAAAAGGCTTAGTTGAGTATCTTATATTATAATTTTTATAATTTTATAATTATAATAAATATTATAACATAGTATATGAATAAATTATTATATTTTCTTATTATAATACTATAGTATGATATTTTAAATATTCTTATAATATCTAATATATTATAATATTATTAGAATAATTTATAATAATAATTTTTTAGTAAGTTACTTAAAATTATTATACAGTATCTTTAATTATTATTTTGATTACCAAATAGATATTAATGTTTCACAATACTTTAAAAATGAAGCATTCAAATGTAAAATATATTTTTTTTAAGCTTTATTTCCAAAGAGGTCTATAACCAAAGGCTCTATTATGAACAATTTTACTAAATGATGCCTTCATCGGATATATATATATATAAGTTGGTAATGGCTAATATGGTTCCTTTAATTTGTTGGACGGCCATAAAATTCAATCAATGGATAACATGAAAAAATGTCAAGTAGAGCATCGTATGCTTTCTCTTCAATGCAGTATCCGGACATCACAGACATCTATATAAAGGACTCTATGGATTGTTTGGAACAATTGAAAATATATTCAAATACATCCATCAAATCCATTCACGGGTGTCAGAGACGGGGGACATGCTCATTGGTCTCTCTTTTTTTTTTTTTCTCTCTGTCCAAGCCGACTCCATCTGGACGCTGGGTTGCCACTGGATTCTAGTAGTCAAAATAAGACACCAACTGTACTGATGGAATGAAGGAGAAAATAGTATCCGAACATTGGAAGATACATTGACGCCTAGGCTAAACGCATTGATTCCCAGGACCTCTCAATTTTCTTGAAATTTGAGCAACGGTGGAGATGGCTTCCTGACCCTGCCCATTTGGAAGCACCATCCAAAGCTCGGATGGACCCTTATGAAAGGCTTCAGGGGCTGCCCTTTTAATAGTTTTATATCAAAAAATTAAGAGTTAATTGTATGTTTATAATCAGTTAAGAAAGATAGATAAGTACTAATTAAATTTTTTTTAGACTGTAATGGCTCAAGTTAGTATAGATTTTATTCGTCTTGCTTTCTTATAACGAAACGAATTCATGGGTTTGCAGGACCGAATTGTTACAATATGGTATCAGAGCTACACACCAGCTAAAAGTACAAGAGCTAAGTGCCACATAAGGCAAAATGCTACATCCATAAGGGATGTGAGCCACTTTTTGAATATGTGGGAGCCATCTTTAGAATTTTTCTGATAGGGTTATGATCATGTGCTTCTATCAATAAGAACGTCGCCTCTATAAAGAAATAGATTGTGATGCCCCTCCTAATAGTTCCCATATTAAAAAATTAAAAGTTAGTTATATGGTTTATAACCAGTTAAGGAGATGAATAAGTACCAATTAAATTTTTTTAACTATAACTTAATTTGATGTGAACTTTGCCTTTTTTTTTTTTTTTTTTTTAATTTACAAAATGGGTTCTTAAATTTGCAGGCCTGGTTCGTTATAATGGGTATTAATATTGGACACCCACCACCGTCCAAACGGGGTTCTCACAGCATTCGATCCACTTAATTAGCATTCGAAGAAAAAAAAAACTTGAGTCACCCTCCACTGCGCTCCTGCCACCAATCATGAACTAGCTAGTTCAGGCATAATTGGATACTCCACTCAATCTTAGAGGTGCATTTGACTTGGCTTTTCGAAGTAGACAAGTCAACTTGTCCAGGTCATCATTTTTAGGCTGACCAACAGAGTCAATTTAATAAGAAGCTTCCAAGATGATGATTACTGAATTTAAGAACCATATAATGATATAATAGGATATGATCACAAGTACAATAATTTACTGCTGACAATATCGCATGGAGGTAAGATATAAGAGAGAGAACCCAGGATATATCTGGTTGCATTCACTTCATTTCTAACAAGAATATAAACAGATTAACCAATGCTGACCATTAGACAAATTAAGAGAAGCCTTAAGGAAGGCCAGAGATTTTAGGATGGATAGCTTTCAGCGCTTTGTATAAACAACATTTGGTCCAATTAATTTTTGCATAAAAACATGATAATTCTCTTTCTTGGTTGCATGTAATTGGGCTGCCTGCTACTCAATTTTGCAAGGAGGGGGAGAATAATCAAAGCTTCCCTTGTGATAGGCATTTAAATGAGATGATGAGAGAAAGCATGGCCTATATGTTATGTATTCTGGCTCTTTAACTATTTTCATTTAAGTTTTTGAAGTTAATTTGTTACTTCATATGATATCATAGCAAAGCTTTGCTAGAATTTATGAATTATTTATTATTTAATTGCTCTGATTATTATTTTAACTTAATTCAATTATTATTGTCCCTTCACACATGTATGGATGTTGACTATTTTCTTATCAACTTATGAATTTCAGGTTAATTGATTATTCAACAAGGATGTACTCCTTTGTTGGTAAAGATATGAGTTCACTTTGTTAGCTAGGTTAAACTAAGCCTACAAACCCCTCTGTTCTTCTTTGGATCTTTTCCATTAGATTGCTCTTCAACACCACGTCTGACATTCTCTGTGACTTTGAAGTCCATTATTGCTGCTTCCGGCCTTGGCTTGAACCTCTCCATTTTTTTGGCTTTCTTCCTACCAGTCATTCCACGGCATCAAAAGCTTATCTTTCCTCTTTACCTCATAATTCTTGCTTAAGTAACATTGAGACTAATTTTTCACATGTTTCCGTTCTTTGCATACAAATTTATAAGATATTTAGGGTGATGTCCCCCTCCTATAAAACTGAACTCAAAACCCACTCTTACTTCCATTATAAGGTCTTTGCTCTATGGTTGGAACCTAGGATCAACAAGGATCGTTGCTACCCAGCTATGAATAAAGTGACACATAGAGGTGGGCACTGGACCGTGCCGTGCACATAAAGGTGGGCACTGGGCCATACCTGGCATGGCACGGTTCAGGCCTATTGTGCTTTTAGAATTACCGTGCCGTGCCTGACATAGCCCATTAACAAACGGGCCGTACTAGGCACGGCACGAAAAAAAAAATTCAGACCCGTGCCTTGCCGGTCTGAGCTGTGCCAGAGCCATGCCAGAGCTCTGGTGCCTAGCCACGGGCCGTGCCAAGGCACGGCTCTGGTTAAAATGGCTATATAGCCGTTTCTAGCTGTTGTGAGGGGTTTAGACCATTTTATCCCTCCCAACAGTCATATAACAGCTATATTAAAGGGTAGTTTTGGAAAAAAATTTGAAACTTCTATAAATAGCCTATTTCTCCCTCATTCTTACCACACCAAACCAACTCTTCTCTATTACTACTATTTCTCTCTTCTAGCAAGTGTTCTAGAAGATTAGCATTTAATTTTAGTTTGCAAGTATTCTTACAAGTGGCAAGTGCTCAAGCAAGTAGTCAAGTGCTACAAGGTCACTTCTTGTTGAGAGGCAGAGCGCAAGAGGAAGCTCACAATTTCAGCTTCACGCCTCCACCTCTGAACTTTTCTCAATTCCTTTTTGTGGGTTAGTTTTTATTTTTATGCATTTATTAATTAAAAATTTTAGATATGACATCTTTTAACGAAAGTAATTTTAACATGCACCCATTTTTAAGGGTGAGGAAACTAATCCCCAAGGACCCCAACCTAATCCCAACTCCAAGTTCCATCTAGAGCCAGTGTCAGTGAATGTCAAACCTCTTCTCATAAGAGGACTAGTAATGTTTGAATTTGTTGGCCCATATGGCAACCCAAGAGGGGGGGTGAATTGGTGTTCTTTAAAATTTTAACACTTTAAAGCTATGTGCCTGATTTGAAAGTGGTTGAGTGCAATGAATAGATAAATGCTAAGCACAAATAAATGAGATAGAGAGAGAGATAAAGCACGACAAACACAAAGATTTTATAGTGGTTCGGTGTATCCAACACTTACGTCCACTCCAAGCTTCACTTGGGTCCATACTATAATCCACTTGATTACAGTCAAGTTGTTTTACAAGCTCATAACTCAAACTTGTTGTTTTCCCGGAGTCACAACGAACCCAGCCGGTTTTTTCGGGCTCACCAGCACAAAACCCAACCATAAGCTAACCTTAGCTTGTCCCGAGGTATACTACCTCCACTAATTCAATCCCCTGATTGAATTAGTAAACAACAATTTGAAAATAAAGTTTACAATGCAGATAGCTCCTCAAACGAATAAATATTCAAATTAAATAAACAAGGGTAAGAAAAGACGGTTTGAAGCGAATTTGATTTGAGCTTTTCTTCTTTTCTTCTTTTCATCTTCTCCTTTGAAAGGTTGAATCAGGCCTCAGCTCAGATTCTTCACAAAAATTGCAGCTGAAAAGTTAGGGAAAAAGGGCTTTGCTTTCTTTTTCTTCACTTGAAAAATCCTTCGATTTTGAACTTGAATGCTTGGATTTCTCTTTTTACTCTCTAGGATTGGTTGATGTGAGCTCTGAGTTTTTTCCTCTTTGATTTCTCTCTCTTTCTTTCACAAGATTTTTTGATATTTCAGTCTCTTCTCCTTTCACTTTTCAAACGAACGGTTCCCTTTTTATAGATCCCTTAATCCAAGATTAGGTGAAAAAAATAGCCGTTGTAGAGTAGTTGGATTGCTTCTACATACAAAGAAAAATGGCCGTTAGATATTAGGTGGAAAAATATTACCGTTGGACTCCGTTCTGACATTTGAAAAATCCATCCCTGATAGGTTGGAGTTGGCTCCAACTTTTCATGTGTCGGCTCCAAATCGGGGTGTCCAAAAATAGTAATAAGAAGTTCGTTGAGGAGTCGGCTCCAAAAAGTTAAGTGTCAGCTCGGCGCTATCGGGAGTCGGCTCCGGAATTCTAAGGTGTCGAATCTAACTTTGTCCAAAAAACATGCTCTCTGTTCTCATGTTAGAGTCGGCTCCAGAAACTTAGGTGTCGGCTCCGCAACTTTCAGGTGTCGGCTCCTGAACTTCAGGTGTCAGCTCTGAAAACTGATGCAGAAACCACTTCTCTGTATCTCAGATTGGAGTCGACTCCGAAACTCTAGGTGTCAACTCCGGACCATGCCGAAAATGTAGAAAGGTTCTGATACACCCTATGGTCGGCTCCTGACTGTTTGGGTGTCGACTCTAAGTTCTGAACTTACATATTTTCTTTTCAATTTTAATTCAAAACTCATTTCCTTATACCTTTTGACCGATTAAACATTTTTAATCCCTGAAACACTTATTAAATTTGTTAGAAACATAGTGAATATACTCATGTCTTTTGTTAATCATCAAAATCAATAATTGGATCAACAATCTCCCCTTTTTGATGATGACAAAACAGAGTATATGCATGATTAAACAATAAGTGTCGCAAATTAAATTTCTCAATTTTAAGTTCTCATAGTTAAGCTCCCCCTGAATGAGGTAGCTCCCCTATGATACTCAATTTAACATCTTCTCTCCCTTTATCATTAAGACTTAATGAGCATAAAAAATGGTCATTTAAAGCTTGATACTTATTAAACCTTGATACTCATTAAACTTATCTCATCGAAACTACTTGATACCAATAATTAAAGCTTATTTGTTCAATTCATATACAATATCTCTCCTCTTTTTTGTAATCAACAAAAAGGTTTTAGAAAAGATTCAATTTAAAAGAACAATAAAATTTCATTTCATCATACAAAGTTCAATATTTCATAAAAAGTAAACATTATACATCAAAAAGAACTTCATTTCATCAACTTTATTACTTCATTTCATCAAAAGAAATTTTATAATATCAAAAAAACTTCATTATATCAAAAGAAACTTCATTACATCAAACTTCATTACATTAAAAGTAACTTCATTTCATCAAAAGAAANCAAGTTTAATTAATCTTTCTCAAAAGAACAATCAAATTGCATTATAAAATACAAGTAATTCATTCATTTCATTTCATCATCCAAAATACAACATTGCATTTGATAAAAAGTAAACATTTTACATTAAAAAAAACTTCATTTCATCAAACTTCATTACATTAAAAGTAACTTCATTTCATCAAAAGATATTTCATAATATCAAAAGAAACTTCATTATATCAAAAGAAACTTCATTACATAAAACTTCATTACATTAAAAGTAACTTCATTTCATCAAAAGATATTTCATAATATCAAAAGAAATTTTATAACATCAAAAGAAATTACATCAAAAGTATCAAAATGTAGTATTTAATGATTTCTAAGAAGCCTTTGCAATTCTTCTACAATTTTTCCTATTCCTTCACTTTGAGTTCTGACAAATTCCTTCAGTCTTCTATCGACGAATGCACATGCAGTAACAATTTTGTCTTGAAGCTCTGCATTGCATTTGGAATAGGTCTCAGAATCTCCTCCAATCTCTTTGAGTTCTTCAAAAATGTTCTTAAGATCATTCTTTAATGCTTCTGAGGAGGATCCAAGGATGACTCAATTTTGCTCACCCTTTCATCCAAAGAATAGAGAGTCTCTCTCAAGTTCATAAATTTGTTATCTAACTCAGTCTTCATCTCTTCTTTATGATTCAAAAGTAAGATTTTAATTGTTCCATTTGAGTATCAAAAAAACTGGTAGAAGCTTGAACAAATGAACTTGAAGTAGGTGCAGGAGCTGCTGAAGGTGCAGGGCTACTAGGTCCTGCGAAATATGTCTCACAGAGGGTCCAGGTGCTGTAGCTCCAACATCAGTAGCTCTTTCATCCAAGAGACTTTTTCTTTCCCAAATTTCCATCCTTTTTCACAAATCCCATTCTATGCACAGTTGCTAAACTATAGTAATCTGTGTGCCTTAAATTCTTTTTGGGTTCATTTTTAGAAATAACAACACCCTAACTCTGAAATGCTAAAGTCAATATCATACCATAGGGTAAAGTAGATCTTTTCTTATTTCCGGCTTCAGCCAGACCATCATACCAGCCAAATTAATTCACTGACCAGTCAAAACACTATCCATAATTACAATGTCTCACTCTGAGACATACTCAAACCTGCCGGTCTTGGGAAATAAAATCCTTCCACATATTGGTTTGCCTTAATTTCTTCAAATTCAGTAACTTCTCTTCCTAGCATCCTTGATAGAGCATTTGACCTTTCACTATGAATGCTTCCAGCAAGCCCAGTAACAGGAATCCCTAAAAGATTTCCTAAGATTTCTGAGGTTATATGAATCCTTTTCCCTCTTACTGAACTAACTATTCCTCCATCTCCTCTAGACAGATTGAAATAAAACTCCTTGACTAAGGCTGGATAAGTAGGTAAATCAAGCGAACATACCTTATCCCAACCTAGTTCTATCAACTGCCATCCAATGGTGAAACCTTCTTCCTCAAAGAAATGAAAGTCTACCTTCCTGCCCATTGTGATTACTCAGCCTGCTAGAGTGTCAATTT
The DNA here is from genome assembly GCA_900491605.1 of Calamus simplicifolius. NCBI lineage: Eukaryota > Viridiplantae > Streptophyta > Magnoliopsida > Arecales > Arecaceae > Calamus > Calamus simplicifolius. The sequence continues at coordinate 154,676 of UESW01004641.1, read as the reverse complement.
GAGGTGAGGAGGGGCTTGGAGCAGCGCTCGGTGTGGATGACGAGGAGGACGAAGAGCTCGGTGAAGGCTATCCGCTGGACGCCTCACTGACCATTTCCCAGTCGTCACCGCACCACCAACCACTGATCCCCTATGTTTGGGTGCCATTGAGTGCTAAGAAGAGGTTAATTTGAGAGATTTTGGGTTTTGGGAAGAGTTGGAGAGAGTTTGGAGGGGTTAGGAGTCGATTGAAATGAACGAGGAGTCGGCTCTGCCTAGATAAGTCAACCTGGGACCACTTGGAGTCGACTCCGCAAAGCGAGGTGTCGGCTCCAGGTCGCTAACACAGCCAGCACTCGAACTGGAGTCGGCTCGCTAAGGTGGGTGTCAGCTCTAAGGTCAGACCGTGAGCGAAAGGTCTCAGACCGTGAGCGACACATACAAGTGTCGACTCACAAATTGAGGTGTCGACTCCACTGACAGTTTCAGAAAAAAAGAGAGTTTCAAACATCCGAAACTTGTCAAAATAAAATCAATAAATTTTGGATAAAATCTTTGGAATGTAGAGAATCAAATTGTTCAAATGTCTAGATAAATTGTCCTTAAAATCATGAGAGAAATTTCAAGAAATTGATTGAATTCTAGATAATCATTCCTTAGGGGTTCCAAAATCATTCCAAAGGGTCACAAATCCCTAACTCTCCTCTAAGATAACAAAATCTTTCTTCACTCAAGGGTTTTGTAAATGTGTCAGCTAATTGTTCTTGAGTACAAACATAATCAAGACAAATGTCACCATTAGCTACATGTTCTCTAATAAAGTGATATCTAATTTCAATATGTTTAGTTCTTGAATGTTGTATAGGATTTTTAGTTAAGTTTATTGTACTTGTATTATCACATTTAATAGGAGTTTTATCAAGTGTTATGCTATAATCTTCAAGTTGTCGCTTAATCCAAAGGATTTGAGCACAGCAACTTTCAGCTGCAACATATTCAGCTTCAGCAGTAGATAATGCAACCGAATTTTGCTTTTTGCTAAACCAAGAATTAAGTTACTTCCTAAAAATTGACATACCACTTGTACTCTTTCTATCTAATTTACAACCAGCATAATCAGAATCAGAATAAGCAATCAAATTTAATGTTGAGTCTCTAGAATACCATAATCCTACATTTTTAGTTCTACTTAGATATCTTAGTATTCTTTTTACAGTAATTAAATGAGATTCTTTAGTTCAGATTAAATCTAGCACATAGACAAACAACAAACATGATATCAGGTCTACTTATAGTTAAGTAAAGTAGAGATCCGATCATACCTCTATAATGCTTTTGATCAACTTTCTTACCATCTTCATCTTTATCTAATTTGCATGAAGGACTTATAGGTGTTCCAAGGGGTTTGATTGATTCCATTCCAAACTTCTTGAGAATTTCCTTCGTGTACTTTGTTTGGTTGATGAAAATCCCCTCTTTGCTTTGTTTGATTTGTAGTCCTAGGAAGAAATTGAGTTCTCCCATCATGCTCATTTCGAATTCACCTGCATTAACTTAGCAAATTCTTGACACAAAAGATTGTTAGTAGCACCGACAATATCATCTACATATATTTGTACTACTAATAAATCTTTATCTTTTTTTTCAAGAATAGGGTTTTATCAACATTTCCTCTAGAAAAATTATTTTTAATTAGAAATTTACTTAACCTATCATACCAAGCTCTAGGTGCTTGTTTTAAACCATACAGTGCTTTGTGTAATTTAAAAACATGATTTGAAAAATTCATGATCTTCAAAACCAGGTGGTTGTTCTACAAAAACTTCTTCATTTATAAAACCATTTAAAAATGCTCTTAACATCCATTTGAAACAAATTGATATTCATATGACATGCAAATGCAAGTAATAATCTAATTGTTTCTAATCTAGCTACAGGTGCAAAAGTTTCATCAAAATCAATTCTTTCTTCTTGATTATATCCTTTTGCAACTAATCTACCTTTATTTCTAATTACTATGCCATTTTTATCTAATTTATTTCTAAATACCCATTTAGATCCTATAACTGAGTGACCTTTAGGTCTATCAACTAAGGACCATACATTATTTCTAGTAAATTGATTTAATTCCTCTTGCATCGCTAACATCCAATTACAATCTTTTTCAGCTTCTTCAATAGTTTTAGGTTCAATTTGAGATACAAGATGATTATTGATATTTCTTATAGATGATCTAGTTCTTATACCTTGAGATAGATCATCAATAATCAATTCCTTTAGATGTCCATAGGCATATCTCCAATCTCTCGGAAGATCTATATCATTACGAGTAGTATCAATAACATCAACTCTAGGAAAATTATTATCTTTAGCTTCTTGTTCATGATCTGAAGATACATCTATATTTAATTTTTTAATACCTCTTTCTAGCAAATTGTATCTTCCTCATCATCAATCTTTTCTAACTTGATGCTAAAGATTCATCAAAAACTACATGAATAGATTCTTCTACATTAAGTTTTTCTTGTTAAATACTCTATAGGCTTTACTAGTTGTTGAATATCCTAAGAATATGCCTTCATCAGATTTTGCATCAAATTTTTTACGATTATCTTTACCATTATTATGAATGAATATTTACAACCAATGCATGAAAATAACTAATGTTTGGTTTTCTATTATTCCATAATTCATAGGGAGTTTTCTTAAGAATTGGCTTAATTAAGGCTCTATTAAGAATGTAACATGCTGTGTTTATAGCTTCCGTCCAAAGTATTTTGGAAGGTTGCTTTCACATAGCATGGTACGGGCCATGTCCTCTAAAGTTCTATTCTTTCTTTCTACAACTCTGTTTGTTGTGGTGTTCTAGGTGCAAAAAAATTATGATGAATGCCATGTTCAATACAGAAATTTTTAAATAATAATTTTTAAATTATGTGCCATGATCACTTCTAAGAGACACTATGGTGTCGTTTTTCTTATTAGTGACTTTCTTGAAGAATTTTAGAAATATCGAGAAAGTTACATCCTTGTGAGCCAAAAATAATACCCAAGTGAATCTAGAATAATCATCTACTATCACAAGACCATATTTCTTTCCTCCTAGACTAGTGGTTCTAGTAGGTCCAAAATGTCTATGTGAAGTAGATCTAGTGGCCTAGAAGTAGAAACAACATTTTTAGATTTGAAAGAGTTTCTAGTTTGTTTTCCAAATTGACATGCATCACAGATTCTATATTTTCAAAATCTAACTTTGGAAGACCTTTAACTAAATCCATTCTAATTAATTTTGAAATTAGGTGTGTGCTTGCGTGACCTAATCTACGATGCCATAGTCATCCAATCTCATTCACATTAGCATTATTAGCAACTAGGCAATGATTACTAGTAGACAGATTGTCTAAATCAATTAAGTATACATTGCCATTGTATTACCAACAAATACAATGCTATTGTCTATGGGATTAGAAACAGTACAGATAGAAGCTTCAAATGAAACATTGAAACCTTTATCACATAATTGACTAATATTAATTAAATTATATTTTAAGCCATCTAGATAATCATTCTTAGGGATTTCAAATCTATTCTAATGGATCACAAACTCCTAATTCTCATTTAAGATAGCAAAATCTCTCTTCACTTAAGGGTTTTATAAATATATCAGCTAATTGATCATCAGTACATACATAATCAAGATAAACATCATTTTTAGCAACATGTTCTCTAATAAAATAGTGTTTAATCTCTATGTGTTTGGTTCTTGAGTATTGAATAGGTTCTTGGTCAAATTTATTGTGCTAGTGTTGTCACATCTAATTGAAATCCTATCAAGTGTGAAACCATAATCCTCAAGTTATCGCTTAATCTAAAGAATTTAAGCACTGCAACTTTTAGCTGCAACATATTTAGCTTCAGCAGTTGATAATGTAACTGAATTTTGCTTTTTGCTAAACCAAGAGATTAACTTTTGTTTCTTGTTAGGCCTATAACCTAATCCAGCTTTATCAAATATAGCTCTTTGATTACTCAATAGCAAATTAAGTTTTTCAGAGCTATATGTAAATTTATCAACTATATTTTTATATTTAGCAACTTCTTTCTTTAAGCAAATGTTTTCATTAGAAATTGATTCTTTTTTTTTTTAACAAATTCTTATTTTCAGATTTCAGTTCTTCAACTTCATGAGTTAGTTCATCTTTTTATTTGATAAGATTTAAATTATCATTTTTTAAAGATTTACTTTTCTTTTTTAAAACTTTAAAATCACTAACTAATTCGTTAAATGCATCAAATAATTCTTCAAATGTAAGTCATGAGTTTCAGTGCTTACCTCATCATCTTCTTTTGCCATGAAACAAATATTTGTAACTTCCTTTTGTTCTTCCTCGAAAGAGGATTCTTCGCTATCGCTCCATGTTGTAACATAAGCCTTCTTCTTCTTTTTATAGGCTTTCTTCAATTGAGGACAATCATATCTAAAGTGCCCCGATTTCTTACATTCATAACATATGAGGGGGTCTTTCTCTTTGTCCTTGTCCTTCTTTTTCTTTTTCACCTTCCATTTTTGTTCCATACTTTTTCTTGTGGAAAGGTCTCCTTCTTTGCATTGATTTTCTAAACTTCTTTGCAAGAAGGGCTGTCTCATCATCTTCCTCACTGCTGCTTGTTTCCTTTTCTGCAACTTTAAGGGCAATCGTTCTCTTCTTTTGACTTCTTTCTCTTGATGCTGCTTCATTGTCAGCTCATGGGTCATCAATGATCTAAGTAGCTCCTCCAAGGGTAAGGCATTAAGGTCTTTGGCTTCTTGGATTACAGTCACTTTAGCTTCCCATGACCTTGGAAGAGCCTAAGAATTTTATGCACCAAATAAGAATTAGTATAGGTCTTACCAAGACTTTTTAGACCATTTACAATATTAATAAATCTAGTGTACATGCATGTGACAGTTTCATTTTGTTCCATGCTAAACAATTCATATTTGTGCACTAGAATATTAATTTTTGATTCTTTAACTTGATTAGTACCCTCATGGGTAACTTCTAATCTATCCCAAATTTCTTTTGCAGAAATACATGTAGAAATTCTATTAAATTCATTAGCATCTAAAGCACAATATAAAACATTCATGGCTTTTGCATTAAGTTGAGCCATTTTCCTATCGTTCTCATTCCAATCCCTTTCAGGTTTAGGAACTATTGAACTATCCACAATGTGTGTGGGTGTACTAGGTCCATTAGTGATTACACTCCATAGTTCATAATCTAAAGCTTGAATAAAAATTCTCATTCTAGCTTTCTAATAAGAGTAATTTAAACCATTAAATAAAGGAGGTCTATTTGTGGATTGACCTTCAGCAAATGAAGATCCAGCTTGAGCTGCCATTTGGATCTTTAACTCTTGATCGTTGGATCAAACAAGAAATGAGTACAAGCTCTGATACCAATTGTTGGCCCAGATGGCAACCCAAGAGGGGAGGGGGTGAATTGGGTTCTTTTAAAAAAATTTAACACTTTAAAGCTATGTACCTGATTTGAAAGTGGTTGAGATCAATGATAGCTAAATGCTAAGCACAAATAAATGAGATAGAGAGAGAGAGACAAAGCACGGCAAACACAAAGATTTTATAGTAGTTCGGTGTATCCAACACCTATGTCCACTCCCAAGCTTAACTTGGGTCCACACCATAATCTACTATATTACAGTCGAGTTGTTTTACAAGCTCACAACTCAAACTTATTATTTTTTCGGGGTCACAACGAATCCAGCCGGTTTTTCCGGGCTCACCAGCACAAAACCCAACCACAAGTTAACCATAGCTTGTCCCGAGGTATACTACCTCCACTAATTCAATCCCTTGATTAAATTAGTAAACAACAATTTGAAAATAAAGTTTACAGTACAAGAAATCTCCTTAAGTGAGCAAATATGCAATTAAATGAACAAGGGTAAGAAAATCCTGTTTGAAGCGAATTTGATTTGAGCTTTTCTTCTTTCTTCTTTTTCTCTTCTCCTTTCAAAGGTTGAATCAGGCCTCAGCTCAGATTCTTTACTAAAATTGCAGTTGAGAAGTTAGGGAAAACAAGGCTTTTGCTTTCTGTTTCTTCACTTGGAAAGTCCTTCGATTTTGAACTTGAATGCTTTAGATTTCTCTTTTTACTCTCTAGGATTGGTTGATGTGAGCTCTGAGTTTTTCTTCTTTGATTTCTCTCTCTTTCTTTCACAATATTTTTTGATTTTTCAGTCTCTTCTTCTCTCTTCTTCAAACATATGGTTCCCCCTTTTTATAGATCCCTTAATCCAAGATTAGGTGGAAAAAAAATAGCTATTGTAGAGTAGTTGGATTGCTTCTACACACAAAGAAAAATAGCCGTTAGAGATTAAGTCAAAAAATATTACCGTTGGAGTCCGTTCTAACATTTGAAAAATTCGTTCCTGACATGTTGGAGTCGGCTCCAACTTTTCATGTGTCAGCTCCAAATTGGGGTGTCCAAAAATAGTAATAAGAAGTTCGTTGAGGAGTCGGCTCCGAAAAAGTTAAGTGTCGGCTCGGCGCTTTCGAGAGTCAGCTCCGGAATTCAAAGGTGTCGACTCTAACTTTGTCCAAAAAATATGCTCTCTGTTCTCAGGTTAGAGTCGGCTCCAGAACTATAGGTGTCGGCTCCGTAACTTTTAGGTGTCGGCTCCTGAACTCTAGGTGTCGGCTCTGAAAACTGATGTAGAAACCACTTCTTTGTATCTCAGGTTGAAGTCGGCTTCGAAACTCTAGGTGTCGACTTCGGACCGTGCCAAAAATGTAGAAAGGTTCTGATACTCCCTAGGGTCGGCTTCTGACTGTTTGGGTGTCGACTCTAAGTTCTGAACTTACATATTTTCTTTTTAATTTTGATTCAAAACTTATTTCCTTACACCTTTTGGCTGATTAAACATTTTTACTCCCTGAAACACTTATTAAATTTGTTAGAAATATAGTGAATATACTCATGTCTTTTGTTAATCATCAAAATCAATAATTGGGTCAACATAATGCCAATGACATAAGAGGCATCTCTCATTTTTTTCAAGTCAAAATTCTCAAAGAGAAATTGTTTTACCTCATGTAACATACCTTTATCATTGGTTGCAAGTAAAATATCGTCCACATATAGGATTAGAAAATAAATTTTGCTCTCACTGACCTTCTGGTATATACACTGATCCATGATGTTCTCTACAAATTCAAATAAAGAAACCACATCACAGAATTTTAAGTACCATTGTCGAGAGGCTTGTTTCAACCCATATATAGATCTCTTGAGCTTGCATACCAATTGCTCATATCACTAGAGAAAATCCTTTAGGTTGTTACATATAAACCTTTTCCTCTAGATCTTTATTAAGAAATACAGTTTTCACATCTATTTATTATAGCTCTAAGTCAAAATGCACAACAAGTGCCATGATAATGCAGAAGAAATCTTTCTTGGATATAGAAGAAAATGTCTCCTTGTAATCAATTCCCTCCTTTGAGTGAATCCCTTAGCAATGAGTCTTGCCTTATATCTCTCAATGTTACCTAACGAGTCTTTCTTGCTATTAAAGACCCATTTATAGCTAATGGCTTTTGCTCCATCAGACAACTCAATAAGATCTCAGACTCCATTAAATGTCATAGAATTCATCTCATCTTTCATAGCATCATACCATAAATTGGATCCTTACAACTCATGGCTTGTGAAAATATTTTAGGATCATTTTTAGCTTCAATATTATAATTCAACTCTTGAAGATACACAATATAGTCACTAGAAATTGTTGATTTCTTTTCTCTTATAGATCTTCTTAATGTTGTAACAACCTCCTCTCATGAAGTTGATTGTTCAACTATCTCTGGTAACTCATAAGAGACTGGATCTACTAGTTCATTATCAGCAAATTATGAAATTTTAACAACTGGTTGTCTAATGCCCATTTGATCTTGAGGAGTACTATGAACGATAATCAGTCTGTCACTTGAAGTGAAAGGTTAAGCATCAGAATGTTTCCTTTCAGGAATCATGCTCTGCAATTGATCACTCCCCATTGATCAAGTCATTCTTAAAAAAATTAGCATTTCTTGATTCCACAATCCTAGTTATATGAGATGGACAATAAAATCTATATCCCTTGGACCTCTCGGCATATCCAATAAAATACCCACTAATGGTCCTAGGGTCTAGCCTTTCTCTTGTGGATTGTACACTGTCACTTCACATGGGCATCCCTATATGCGTACATGTCCCAAACTTAGTTTTCAACCTTTCCATAACTCAAAGGGTGTTTTAGGTACAACCTTGGTTGGAACCCGATTTAATATGTACATGGCTGTCTTTGAGAGCTTCTGTCCACAAGGACTTAGGCAACTTGAAGCTGCTAATCATGCTCCTCACCATGTCCATCATGTTCAATTCCTTCTTCTGCTACACCATTCTGATTAGGTGAGCTAGATAAACTGTATTGGGCAATAATCCCATGTTCTTAAAGGAACTTCGCTTGTCCATCTTCAGCGTATCTTCCATAATACTCACCTCCTCTATTAGATCTCACAATTTTGATTTGTTTTCCACATTGTGTCTCTACTTCTGCCTTAAAAACCTTAAAGACATCCAATGCTTTATTTTTATTTTAAAGCAAGTATAAATACATAAATCATGAGTAGTTATCAATGAAGGAGATGAAGTATTTTGGACCATGAAAGTCCATATCTGGACAACAAATGTCTATGTATATGATCTCTAATAGGTCTGAACTCCTCTTGGTACCTTTCTTTGACTTGTTGTTCTACTTGCCCTTAATGCAGTCCACACAAGTGTCAAAGTCAGTGAGTCCAAAGTACTGAGTACTCCTTCATTCACTAACCTTTGATTCTATCTATGGAGATATGTCCTAATCTTTGGTGCCACAATATGGAAGAGTTATCATTTACAACATATCTTTTCTTGCCAGCCCTAACATGCATCACATCATGGGTGGTATCATTTTGCAAATTAATATAGAAAAGACCATTAGACAAAGTACAATTTCCAAAAAGTTTAGATTTATAATATAAATTAGAAAAAGTATATGAAAAGTTAAAGGCATAACCCAAAGGTATAAGTCTTGAAACTAAAATTAAATTCCTAGAAAAACTAGGTACATAAAAGGTCCTTTCTAAATATAAAATAAAACCACTACTAAAACTAAAAGTGCATGTCCCTATAGCTTCCACATGTGAGCACATCTTATTTTTGAAGAGATATACTGCTCACTTCCCACTGGCTTTATTAAGTTTTGCATACCCTGCAAAGTATTGCAAATATAGATTGTAGAACCAGAATCAATCCATCATGTATTATAAATAACATCAGCCATATTAGATTCATAACAGACAAGTGAGATTGTTTTACTTTTCTTTTTAAACCAAGTCTAAAACTTGATGCAATCCTTCTTCATGTGTCCCTTCTTCTTACAGAAGAAATACTTAGATTCCTTCTTAATGTTAGATTGGGATGGTATTTTACTTTTACCCTTCCTCTTGGCCTGTGCCCGATCCTTACCATTTGTAGTCAGCATTGCACTCTCACTCAATTCCATCACAAGTCTATCCTCTTCTTGAACACACATGGTCAAAAGTTCATTGATTGACCATTTTTCCTTATGTATGTTATAGGATATATTAAGTGGTCCATACTTCTGTGGAAGGGTGATTAAAATGTAGTGCACTAGAAAGGATCAGACATTTCAACCTCAAGAGTCTTTAGTTGAGCTGCAATGTCCTTCATTTGCATAATGTGCTCATGCATACCTCTCACTCCAATAAGCATCAGAGATGAGAACTTCAAAATTAGGGTGTTGCAAGAGCTTTGTCTGAAGTACTGAATTGCTCATTAATAACCATTAGTAGCTTCTTGACATTCTCATGCTGATCAACTAAACCACGTCTACTAGCAGTGATTTTGTCTATATGAACATTACACTCAAGCGATTAGATCACTCCCAACGTTCATAATTCGCAATCTCACCAAAAGTGCTAGTCTAAGTTACTGAATGTGATTCATTCTTTCTTATAACATAATCAATATCCATCCATCCCAAATGAAAAAGAATTATCTTCTTTCAAACTTTATAGTTATCGTCCCTCAATTTAGGTAAATCATATTTTATATAAGAAAAATTTACAGGTTGCATAACTGCAAAATTAAATATACATGCTTATTACTAAAACTAAGGCTAATAAATAAATATGCTTTACTAATATAAATCATGCATTTAGAAAATAGTGAATCTACTGACATAAAACTTGTCTGTGGGCTAAAGCTCTATTCAATTAGATTCGCTTAAGTCTGTATGATAAACCATCAAATTATATTCCTTTTTTATAATTCATGTGGGTAGATTAGAAAAATATAATTTGATATTTTATCTTAATTAATTATACAATATAACAAAATTTTTTATAGAATAAATTTTATTATATACATATAATTAATTATAATTAATGTCTATTATTTATGCTATGGCTACTTCTCAATTATTCAAATTATATTTATCACTTAGACATTATTTAAATTTTATGTTCAATTATGTCACTTAAAATGTTTGCATAATTTACAAAATTTATATACACAAATTTTAAATATAATTAAATATAAATTTTATAAAAATAATATTAATTAATTTTGACAATGGGTCGTTAATGGATGAATTAGGTGCAAAATAATCCTTGCAGGTTAGCCCAACTCTATTTAGGCCCAATACTTAAATTTCTATTGATTAGGCCATCAGCCCAAACTGAATACAACTAAATAGGCTAGGCAAGCGACCCAATCATCCTCACCCATGCCCAAAAGTTTATTTCAGCCCACAAAAATATTTTTTCGGTCAGCCCAAAACATCTCACCTCTATTTTCTCCGGGCCGATTTGTCAACATTTTATCCCATGCTCCCGACTTTATACAAAACTGAATCGAGCTGAGTTACAAAAAGTGAAATCAGTCTGCACGTTAAAAAGTGGGTGGCATTTCGGATTCATCAATGGAAGGAAAACGATACTCTTGGAAGGACAAAATGAGCCAGAGCTTTGCTTTGCTTTATCCCTCGTTCCTTTCTTTCTAACGAAGGAAGGAATGAACGGATCAATCCCAAGTTCTCTATTAATGGTTCTTATTTCCTCCCGTCAGCAATTACACCGCTCAGAACGTACGCACCGAGGAATCGGGACCCTTTTAATTCTAGTTGGAGATTTTTCTCGAAGGGAAGGTGGAGCCGAATCCAACCGTGCATCCTGCCCCTTGTGGCCACGGATGAAGAATGGGACTGTGGCCACCCGAAATAAAACGGGAGGAAGGGGGAGCAAAGGATTGGACATTTATTTTTATTTTTATTTTTTTTAGAAATCGTGGATAGGCCTGAACCTCCGGCCATTAATCATTCCACAAAATTTACAATGAAAAATCTATTTTTTTATGTATTTTATTAAAAATAAAATAGATCTAAAAACTCAAATAAAATATGCAGAGGTATCAATATTGGCTATGATACCAAATGATAGACAAAATTATATTGATCTCTTTGTGTCAAACTAAATAACATCAATACCAAATATGCAAAAAATATGGGACCAATATATGTATCATGACCAAAAATATAAATAAATACATAAATACTTTCAGCCATCAATTCACGCAAATGGGTTATTTTTCTTCAAATAGGGTAAGGTTCTTCCACATCTTTTAATCTCTCTCAGTGATGGTTTAATACTTCAAGAGAAATGATTACTCAGGGACCTCCCCGTTTTATTTTCCTTTATGCCTTATCTGTCCATCAAAGGGCGCTTCAGACGGAATATAGTTAAGGGATGTCTATCTTAATCATGGATTCAGTTTGAATCTACGTAGTTCCTCGATATCGAATATAGGACCATCTTAATCGTGTCTAACCGATACGCTTAATGAGAAAAAAATCAACAATTATAATATCATAGAAAAGGAGCTGTTGCATCAAAGCAATCGGCTGCTTTTCAAGACAGTTACAACCAAACTAATCTCCAGAAGGAGGATGTTGTCGTGGAGAAGGACCCTTCTCTCCCGCTTCACACTTTGCCGACAGATCGCCTCCTTCAATGAGGCAAGCCGTATGGGTTCAAGGTGCCAAAGGACAGAGCCTCGGAGGTAGTGAACTTAATCCTTGAACTGGAGAAAGAGAAGGCGGCATGGATCGAGTGATGTTGAGGAAAATGTTAAGTTTGCCATCTCTTTGTTTTTGGGCTGTTTGCTCCCAGTTCGATATGCATATGCTGCTGCCCCAGTGTTCTTATGAGATTTTTGAGGCTTGGAGTCCCAATTTGCTATTGAACATTAGAACCTCCAATTCAGCTGAGACTGTGTTTTCTTCTCGGTCCAGAGTGTCTGGTTACGTTTGGAACCATTACTTCATTGCATTCAAGCATCAGCAGTTAGTTCCCTTTTTGTTGTTTCATGTGAATCAACTTAATCTCAATGTTTCAGCGGCAGTTGATATGTGCTATGGTTTCAGTTCTATGGGCCTGCATGAACATTCATGTCAGTGTGCTTCAACCAGGTAGCATTTTTTGATTCCACAATCCTAGTTATATGAGATGGATAGTAAAATGTATATATATCCCTTGGACCTCTCGGCATATCCAACAAAATACCCACTAATGGTCCTAGGGTCTAGCTTTTTCTCTTGTGGATTGTACACTGTCACTTCACATAGGCATCCCTTTACACGTACATGTCACAAACTTAGTTTTCAACCTTTCCATAACTCAAAGGGTGTTTTAGGTACAGCCTTGGTTAGAATCCGATTCAAATTTACATGGCCATCTTGAGAGCTTCTGTCCACAAGGACTTAGGCAGCTTGGAGCTGCTAATCATGCTCCTCACCATGCCCATCAATGTTCGATTCCTTCTTCTGCTACACCATCTAATCAAGTGAGCCAGATAAACTGTATTGGGCAATAATCCTATGTTCTTGAAGGAACTTCGCAAATGAACCAGGCATTTGTCCATCTTCAGTGTATCTTCCATAATACTCATCTCCTCTATCAGATCTCACAATTTTGATTTGTTTTTCACATTGTGTCTCTAATTCTGCCTTAAAAACATTAAAGGCATCCAATGCTTCATTTTTATTTTAAAGCAAGTATAGATACATAAATCATGAGTAGTTATCAATGAAGGAGATGAAGTATTTTGGACCATGAAAGTTCATATCCGAACAACAAATGTCTATATATATGATCTCTAATAGGTCTGAACTCCTCTTGGCACCTTTCTTTGACTTATTGGTCTGCTTGCCCTTAATGCAGTCCATACAAGTGTCAAAATCAGTGAAGTCCAAAGTATTGAGTACTCGTTCATTCACTAACCTTTTGATTCTATCTATGGAGATATGTTCCAATCTTTGGTGCCACAACATGGAAGAGTTATCATTTACAATACATATTTTCTTGCCAGTCCTAACATGCATCACATCATGAGTGGTATATATTAGTGTATGCCCTAGATCCAATTGGATTAAATGCTGTATACATTCTATGAATACAAATCAAATAAATGGTTACTTTATCTATCCAGATGTCTTTTATTTAATATATTTGTCTGTGAGATAAAGTCCAAAAGAATGTGAACCGTGCATATGGAATTTGTAATAGAGATTACAAATTGTGAGATTCAAATTGCACGTTATGGTTCGATTCTTTAAACTTCCCTAGTCAATATGTAGATGGGACTGGACACCATCGAAAACTGTGAGACTAGCACAATTGCATATCCTCACCCTTGGGCTGAGCAGCTGATTTTACAAGCTGAAGTATGTAGATACTTGGATAGATGTGTGGACTCGTTATTGTAACGATGCATTGGATGACCCGTACAGAGATCCCATATGGATATTCTATATAGTATCAATGGTTGATCTCTAATGACGGTGGTGTGAGTGATCCTTTAACTTGAGATCTTCATTGCATCTCACGTATGGAATGTCATGCTTTGATGACATCCAAACGTCGCTCTAGCCACGGGTGACAAATATGGTGTCGGTTGGGTATGACATGAAGCACATGAAGATGGTGTTTGATCAAGACAGGATTCATCTCTCTTGATAGAAAGGGTTATATCCCACGGCCACTTGATGGATTAAATTGATTGTTAAATCCTTACAAGGTTGAGTTGGAATTCAAAATGGTTTCGAAGTTCTAATTCATATGAGTCAAATTTTTTTGAGATCAAGAAACAAAGATTAATTACAGGGTTGACACATTCCATACCACTAATTGATCTGGCATATATGACGAAAGGATTTGATCATACGGTAATCGTTCATGGACATGTGTTGATGGCCATGTCAACAAAACCTTTAGCAGTTGGGTGGTCATGATGCTTTGCTAGAGATCTCTCATGATCTATAATCATGTTGTTGACTTGGACAAAGAGTTGTCCAATCATTCCTAGGGTCTATGATTAGGACATGATTATTGTCAACATGTTAAAGGGCCTAATGGATCACACGCATTAAGAAGAATTTTGGATGAATTAAAATAAGAATTAAATTATATTTAATTCAGATAAGATGATCAATTAAATAATTGGGTGAGACCCAATTTAAAGAAGATATAAAAATGGAAATGATCCATTATAGTAGAAGGAATGTTAAGGAGAAATTATTTGTGCATATGATGAATAAATAATTGGATACCCAAATATGACTTGATCCATGTGATCGATGGCTCTGATTATTTGGGTATGGATGGCCAATCTCAGTCATGTGAAGATGGAATCATGCCCATGGGATGAGGCATGATGAATCTCTATGGTTCGATGATGAATACGTACAAATTGGGGTATGTAGTTATGAGATACCAACTTCTAATTTCAATGGCTGAGATTGTGACACTTGGATAAACGTTACCATAAGAACGAGAGTTTCTTCCTTTTCCTTGGATTAATGTTACCATGATGTTACCATGAAAATGGGAGTTTCTTCTGTTTCTTTGGATTAACATTACCATGACATTACTATGAAAAGAGGTCTCTTCTTCTCCTTGGAACATTTCCTTTTCACCCTATAAATATGATTCCTTCCTACTAGAAAGGCAGAGCATGAGAAGAAAAGATTAGACTTTTCTTTAAAGATATCTTCTGTGAGGGGATTCAAGAGGCACTAGCACCCCTCTCTCTCTCCCATGGTGTCATCTTCATACCTTAGAGGTCTTCATCTCTTCTTCTCTGTGTGGATCACCATTAGAGGCTGGACACGTGGACAGCTAGTGGCAAGGATTAACTGGCTTCATCCTCATCTACATCGATAAAGGACTCAGGTATGAATAAAATTAGATTTTATTTGATATATAATCAATTTGTTCCTAAGGATTCTGGGCATCTGAGAATTTTATATTATATCTTCCGTAATGTTTATATGAATTTGATTCATATCTTGTATACATAATTCCCATCGGTGGTATCAGAGCCCCCCTTAGGCAACAGATTCATTAATCTGATAGGATACTTGAGTCAATATGATTGATAATATGAGTTTTTATTATGCTTAAAATCCTGAATAGTTTTCATATATTGATAATAAATCTAAAATATAATAAAATGTTTATTATTTGATGATAAACAATATTATTTAGATTTATGCATGTTCATTATCATATAATAAATCTTTATCTCTGATATCATGTTAGGATTTATGCTGAATCCAAGAAATCATGTTTAGATTTAATTTTAGCATGATGGTTAATATAATTAAGATCTGATATTCTTATGATAATGAACATTGAAAACTTTAGGGTTTGTTAGAGACATTAGGATTTACATGGGATGTGAAACCGACATGTCATAACATGTAATTAAATGATAAGAAAATTTAAAATTTGAATTAAGAACTCTTATCATAACACCCTAGCTAGATCACTATTTATAGTTATCATAAAATGTAATAGATGATAAAGATTTAGGAAACTTAGTCTTAACCATGTCATTGTTTGATCCTATGATCCCATAATTGATCTAATCAATTGGGCTTAACTATATTGGTGTCTAGAAAGGAATGATCATGGTTTTTAATTGCTTTGTTCGCTGCCTGGGAAAACCCATTCAATGGGATCGAAGGATATCCTAAATAGGACCCCATTGATCAGCTGATCTGGCCATTGTTAGGGAAAGCTCTTAATTGATTAAATCAATTAAGATTGATCAGGATGGTAGCAATTGATTTGGTCACATGATTAGGGTTTTAAATTAGATAGTGATCAGGATCCTAATTTGATTAGGAGTCCCAATCATAGATTGGATCTTATGAAATTAAGGTTAATTAAGATTAATCTAAAATCTACATATAGGATTGTAACCTAGCATAGTACAAATATTGCAGATATAGATGGGACCTATATGCGCTAAATCCCTCCACGATTATTAAGTCATAAGCCTTCCATTGTTCACATGATACAAAATCATTAGGTCGTGAGATTTGTCGTGCCAAAGCCGAGGTCGAGTGTACTTATGAGGAGTTGATTGTGGAACAATAGGTTGACTTAACTAGATTAACTGGCATAATTGGCCAAAGTCAGGCTCAGTCTAATCTAGAGACAAACTTTAGGGTGATCACATATGGATGTGATTGATAAGGCAATGTCCCCTAAATGATCTAGGAGTCACATTAGATGTGATTGATGATAATCTACCAAATTTGGCTTACCGAGATTTGTTGTGCTAAAGCCAAGGTCAAGGTAATTCAAATGAGGATCCTAGCCCACTAAGAAATTAAATGCCAATTTCTCGAGATTAATAGAGAGGGCTATTAACCTTGATAAAATAGTGGGAGAAACTAACTTAATTAAAAATCTAGAATTACCATATTAAGTTGGTGATTAGTATTCATAGTAATTGACTCATTCTAATTTTATATAGGTTATCAGAGAAACCATGAGTGTAAACATCAACCTTAGGAATATTTTAGAATCCAACAAATTGACTGGACTCAACTTCCTGATTGGCTAAGGAATGTAAGGATCATTCTTCGATATGAGAAAATTCTTTTTGTCCTAATGAGGTTGCACCAGCGGATGCTCCGATGAGGTTTATGTGGCATACAACCAGTATAAAGATGTTGAAGATGGCCACATGTTTGATGTTGACCTCAATGTCACCAGATCTTCAGAAACAGCAAGCATATGAATGCTCAAGAGATTTTGATGCACTTGCAAGAGTTGTTTGTTGCACAATCTCGATATGAGAGGTTTCAAACTTCTAAAGAGTTGTTTCAATACAAAATGACTGAGGATTCATCAGTGGGTGCCCACGTACTAAAAATGATCAATTTGATTGAGAAGTTGGCACGATTGGGTTTTGTGATGGATCATGAACTAAGTGTTGACTTGGTTCTGCAGTCATTACCTCCCGGCTATTCGCAGTTTGTTCTTAATTTCAACATGAACAAGCTAGAGACATCTCTACCTGAGCTCGCGAATATGCTGATGAATGTCGAGCCCAACATTATGGTCGTGGAGTCTTCTGACGCTTGTAAGAAGTGGCCAAAGAAGAATAAGGTCCAAAAGGCCAAGGTGACTAAACCAAATAAGGGCATTAAGAAAAACAAAGTAGCCAAGGAGAAGTGTCACTTCTGTGGCAAGGAAGGGCACTGGAAGCGAAACTGCAAGGCTTATCTAGCTAGCTTGAAAGAAAAGAAACATACAGATGCTTCTACATTAGGTATATTTATGATTGAGATGTTTTCTTCTGTTACTTCTTATTCCACTTGGGTATGGGATACTGGTTGTGGATCTCATATTTGTATTAATATGTAGATGATAAAAAGCAATAGAAAGCTAAAAAAAATGAAGTGATCCTGCGCATGGGAAATGGAGCAAAGGTTGCTGCTTTAGCTATAGGATCTTGTTCTTTGTCTTTGCCCACTGGGCTTATAATGGAGCTTAATAATTGTTACTATGTTCCAAACATAACAAAGAACATTATTTCCATTTCATGTCTTGTAAATGATGGATATACATTTGAAATTGAAAATAAAGAATTTTAATTTTTAAAATGAAATGTTCTTTGTTCTACTGAAATGTTCAACGGGATTTATGTTTTGAATTTACAATGCCCTATTCTCAATGTAGAAACAAAGAAATTAAAATCAAATAATTCTAAGAACTATTCCTATGGCACTGTCATTTAGGCCATGTAAATGAAACACGTTTAACCAAGTTACATAAGGATGGCTACTTGGGCTCATTCGATTGGGAATCGTTTAAGGAATGTGAGTCATGCTTATGTGGCAAAATGACTAAGTCATCCTTTACTAAAATGGGTGAGCGAGCAATTGAATGTTTAGGACTAGTACATTCGGATGTATGTGGTCCTATTAATATTCAGCAATAGGAAGTTTTTCTTACTTCATCACATTTATAGATGACCATAGTAGGTATGGTTATATATATGATGAAGCACAAATCTGAAGCCTTTAAAAGTTCAAAGAATTCATATCCGAGGTAGAAAAATAAAGTGGCAAAAGTATTAAGATACTTGATTAGATCGAGTTGGGGAATACTTAAGCCATGAGTTCTTAGATATTTGAATGAGAATGAGATTCTCTCTCAGTGGACACCTCCTGATACGCCACAGCATAATGGTGTATCAGAAAGGAGAAATCGCACATTATTAGATATGGTGTGATTAATGATGAGCCTTGCAATCTTTCAAAAATATTTGGGGTTATGCCCTACACACAGCCGAATACACTCTA
Organism: Calamus simplicifolius; assembly: GCA_900491605.1. NCBI lineage: Eukaryota > Viridiplantae > Streptophyta > Magnoliopsida > Arecales > Arecaceae > Calamus > Calamus simplicifolius. The sequence goes on along the minus strand of UESW01004641.1, from coordinate 135,929 downwards.
AACCGAGTTCCGTCTAAGTCGGTCAATTTCACTCCCTATGAGATATGGTGTGGAAAGAAACCAACCCTTAGTCATCTAAGAATTTGGGGTTGCTACGCTTATGTAAAGCATAATGAATCAAAAAGCTGGGAGCTAGATCCGACAAGTGTAATTTTGTGGGATATCCTAAAGAAACAAAAGGATACTACTTCTACCATCCACTCGAGCAAAAGGTTTTTGTCTCAAGGCATGCCATATTCCTAGAGAATGAGATTTTTCTAAGAAACGGTAATGGGAGAAATATTGAGATTAGTGAAACTCAAGAACCATAAATTGACACAGACCGATTAGATGACATGGAGCAAATGTCAAATGCTGTGGGAGTTGAGCAGAGACTCAACTCATATTCAGGCAACATTTACGTTAACCTCTATCAGAAATAATGGAGCCACAGGAAGCTCAAGTACACATCAGCTACGTGGTCTAGTAGAACACATCATATTCCTGAGAGATATGAATTTCTTATAGAAGATGATGAGCCTACTAACTATGATGAAGCAATTTGTGACATTGACTCCAAGAGATGGCTTGAAGCCATGAAGTCTAAATGGACTCCATGTACGACAACCAAGTATGGACTTTGGTTGATCCACCTGAAGGGATAAAACCCATTGGGTGCAAATGGGTCTTCAAGAAGAAGACAGACATGGATGGTAATGTGATTACCTATAAGGCGAGGCTAGTTACAAAAGGTTACAAGCAAAGGCAAGGTGTTGACTTTGATGAAACTTTTCTCCGTAGCCATGCTTAAGTCCATAAGGATTTTGCTTGCGATTGCAGCCTATTACGATTATGAGATATGGCAAATGGATGTCAAGACCGCCTTCCTAAATGTGATTTAGTGGAGGATGTGTATATGACACAACCTGAGGGTTTTGAGTCCATTGATTCTAAAAGGTATGCAAGCTGCAAAGGTCCATTTATGGACTTAAGCAAGCCTCTAGAAGTTGGAACATCCATTTTGATGAAACAATCAAAAAGTTTGATTTTATCAAAAATGAGGATAATCCATGTGTGTACAAGAAGGTTAGTGGGAGTGTTATTATTTTCTTGATATTATATGTAGATGACATATTATTGATAGGAAGCAATGTATCCTTGCTGCAAGAAGTGAAGGAATGATTGTCCAGCAAGTTCTCATAAAGATTTGGGAGAAGCAGCCTACATACTGGGTATTAAGATCTATAGAGATAGATTTAGGAGGTTGCTTGGATTGTCCAATCAACGTACATAGATAAAGTGCTAAAATAGTTTAGCATGAGGAATCCAAGAAGGGATTCTTGCCGGTATCGCATGGGATACATCTCTCCAAGGACATGAGTCCTAAGACCCAAATGGAAGAGAGCACATGAATAGGATTCCATATGCCTCAGCAATCGGATCCATCATGTATGCGATGCTATGTACGAGACCTGATGTTTCTTATGCATTGAGTATCACTAGTAGATACTAGGCAAACCCTGTGAGAAACATTGGATGGCCATCAAGAATATCCTTAAGTACTTACGAAGGACTAAGGATATGTTCTTGGTTTATGGAGGACCCAAACTCATAGTTCAGGGTTATACGGATTCTAGTTTCTAGTCTGATAAACATGATTATAAATCTCAATCAGGCTATATCTTTACACTTAATAGTGGTGCAGTCAGCTGGAAGAGTTCTAAGCAGGAAACGACTGCGACTCTAAACCGAGTCTGAGTACATTGCAGCATTAGATGCAGCCAAAGAAGCAGTTTGGATCAAAAAGTTCATCACTGAACTTGGTGTGGTTCCAAGCATTGCTAATCCAGTACACTTGTATTGTGACAACAATGGAGCTATTGAGCAAGCTAAGGAGCCAAGGTCTCATCAGAGGTCCAAACATGTACTCAGAGATACCATGTAATTAGAGAAATTATTGATAGAAATGATGTAAAAATAGAATGAGTCCCCATTGAGGATAATGTAGCTGTTCCGCTCACTAAAGCCCTGTCGCACCAAAAGCATGATAATCATGTTAAGTCACTCGATATTAAATACATGATGAATGGCTCTAGTGCAAGTGGGAGATTGTTAGTGTATGCCCTAGATCCAATTGGATTGAATGTTGTATACATTCTATGAATACAAATCAAATAAAATGATTTCTTTATCTATCCATATGTCTTTTATTTGATATATTTATCTGTGAGATAAAGTCCAAAAGAATGTGAACCGTGCATATGAAATTTTTAATAGAGATTACAAATTGTGAGATTCAAATTGCACGTTATGGTTCGATTCTTTAAACTTCCCTAGTCGATGTGTAGATGGGACTGGACACCATCGAACACTGTGAGACTAGCACACATTGCATATCCTCACCCTTGGGGTGAGCAGCTGATTTCACAAGCTGAAGTATGTAGATACTTGGATAGGTGTGTGGATGATCGTTATTGTAATGATGCATTGGATGACCCGTACAGAGATCCCATATGGATATTCTATATAGTGTCAATGGTTGATCTCTAATGATGGTAGTGTGATCCTTTGACTTGAGATCTTCATTGCATCTCATGTATGGAATGTCATGCTTTGATGGCATCCAAACGTCGCTCTAGCTGCGGTGGCAAATATGGTGTCGGTTGGGTATGACATGAAGCACATGAAGATGGTGTTTGATCAAGACATGATTCATCTCCCTTGATAGAAAGGGTTATATCCCACGGCCACTTGATGATTAAATTGATTGTTAAATCCTTGCAAGGTTGAGTTGGAATTCGAAATGGTTTTGAAGTTCTAATTCATATGAGTCAATTTTTTCTAAGATCAAGTAAACAAAGATCAATTACAGGGTTGACACATTCCATACTACTGATTTATCTGGATATGTGACGAAAGGATTTGATCATACGGTAACCGTTCATGGATATGTGTTGATGGTCACGTCAATAAAACCTTTAGCAGTTGGACGGTCATGATGCTTTGCTAGAGGTCTCTCATGATCTATAGTCATGTTGTTGACTTGGACAAAGAGTTGTCCAATTATTCCTAGGGTCTATGATTAGGACATGATTATTGCCAACATGTTAAAGGCCTAATGGGTCACACACATTAAGGAGAATTTGGATGAATTAAAATGAGAATTAAATTAGATTTAATTCAGATAAGATGATCAATTAAATAATTGGGTGAGACCCAATTTAAAGAAGATATAAAATGGATATGATCCATTATAGTAGAAGGAATGTTAAGGAGAAATTATTTGTGCATATGATGAATAAATTGGATACCCAAATATAACTTGATCCATGTGATGGATGGCTCTGATTATTCGGGTATGGATGGCCAATCTCAGCCATGTGAAGATGAATCATGCCCATGGGATAGGCATGATGAATCTCTACGATTCGATGATGAACACGTACAAATTGGGGCATGTAGTTATGAGATAACCAACTCCTAATTTCAATGGCTGAGATTGTGACACTTGGATAAACGTTACCATGAGAATGAGAGTTTTTTCCTTTTCCTTGGATTAATGTTACCATGATGTTACCATGAAAATGGGAATTTCTTCTGTTTCTTTGGATTAATGTTACCATGGCGTTACCATGAAAAGAGGTCTCTTCTTCTTCCTTGGAACGTTTCCTTTTCACCCTATAAATATGGTTCCTTCTTACTAGGAAGGCACAGCATGAGAAGAAAAGATTAGACTTTTCTTCAAAGATATCTTCTGTGAGGGGATTCAAGAGGCGCTAGCACCCCTCTCTCTCTCCCGTGGTATCATCTTCATACCTTAGAGGTCTTCATCCCTTCTTCTCTGCGTGGATCACCGTTAGAGGCTGGACATGTGGACGGCTAGTGGCAGCGATTAACCAGCTTCATCCTCATCTAGATCGATAAAGGACTCAGGTATGAATAAAATTATTTTTATTTGAGATATAATGGATTTGTTCCTAAGGATCTTGGGCATCTAGGAATTTTATATTATATCTCCGCAATGTTAATATGAATTTGATTCATATCTTGTATACATAATTTCCATCAGTATCATTTTGCAAATTAATACAGAAAAAACCATTAGACAAAGTACAATTCCCAACAAGTTTAGATTTATAATATAAATTAGAAAAAGTATCCAAAAAATTAAAGGAATAACCCAAAGGTTCAAGTCTTGAAACTGAAATTAATTCCTAGAAAAACTAGGCACATAAAAGGTCCTTTCTAAATATAAAATAAAACTACTACTAAAACTAAAAGTGCATATCCCTATAGCTTCCACATGTAAGCGCATCTTATTTTCTGAAGAGATATACTGATCACTTCCCACTGGCTTCCTTAAGTTTTACATACCTTGCAAAGTATTACAAATGTAGATTATAGAACCAGAATCAATCCACCATGTGTTATAAATATATCAGCCATATTAGATTCATAACAGACAAGTGAGATCGTTTGACTTTTCTTTTTAAGCCAAGTCTTAAACTTGATACAATCCTTCTTCATATGTCCCTTCTTCTTACAGAAGAAATACTTATATTCCTTCTTAATGTTAGATTGGGGTGGTATTTTACTTTTACCCTTCCTTTGGCCAATGCCCGATCCTTACCATTTGTAGTCAGCATTGCACTCTCACTCAATTCCATCACCAGTCTATCCTTTTCTTGAACACACATGGTCAAAAATTCATTGATTGACCATTTTTCCTTATGTGTGTTATAGGATATCTTAAGTGGTTCATACTACTGTGGAAGGGTGTTTAAAATGTAGTGTACTAAAAAGGATCAGACATTTTAGCCTCAAGAGTCTTTAGTTGAGCTACAATGCCCCTCATTTGCATAACATGCTCACGCACACCTCTCACTCCAATGAGCCTCAAGGATGAGAACTTCAAATTAGGGTGTTGGCAAGAGCTTTGTCTGAAGTACTGAATTGCTCATCAATGGCCATTAGTAGCTCCTTGACATTCTCATATTGATCGACTAAACTACTTATACTAGCAGTGATTTTTGTCTGTATGAACATTATACTCAAGCGATTAGATCGCTCCCACGTTCATAATTCGTAATCTCACCAGCAGTGCTGGTCTAAGTAACTAAAGGTGGTTCATTCTTTCTTATAGCATAATCAATATCCATCTACCACAGATGAAAAAGAATTATCTTCTTCCAAACTTTATAGTTATCATCCCTCAATTCAGGTATATCATATTTTATATAAGAAAAATTTACAGGTTGCATAACTGCAAAATTAAACATATATGCTTATTACCAAAATTGAGGCTAATAAATAAATATACTTTACCAATGTAAATCATGCATTTAGAAAACAGTGAATCTACTGACATAAAATTTATCTGTGGGCTAAAGCTTTAATTTAATTAGATTCACTTAAGTCTGTATGATAAAACCATCAAATTATGTTTCTTTTTTTCTAATTCATGTGGGCAGATTAGAAAAATATAATTGATATTTTATCCTAATTAATTATAAAATAATAAAAAATTTATAGAAAAATTTTATTATATCCATATAATTAATTATAATTAATGCCTATTATTTATGTGATTATTAACTTTATTATAATTTTATAATTAGAATGATGTGGCTATTCCTCAATTATTCAAATTATTTATCACTTAGACATTATTTAAATTTATGCTCAATTATATCACTTAAAATGTTTGCATAATTTATAAAATTTATGCACATAAATTCTAAATATAATTAATATAAATTTTATAAAAAATAATTTTAATTAATTTTGACAATGGGTCTGTTAATGGATGAATTAGGTGCAAAATAATCCTCGCAAGTTAGCCCAACTCTGTTCAGGCCCAAATACTTAAATTTCTATAGATCAGGCCATCGGCCCAGCCTGAATAGAACTAAATAGGCTAGGCCAGCGGCCCAACCATCCTCACCTAAGCCCAAAAGTTCATTTCAGCCCAAAAATATAAATATATTTTTTTTTCAGCCCAAAACATCTCACCTCTATTTTCTCCGGGCCGATTTGTCAACATTTTATCCCATGCTCCCTTGACTTTGTACAAAAACTGAATAGAGATGAGTTACAAAAACTAAAATCAGTCTGCACGTTAAAAAGTGGGTGGCCTTCGGGATTCTTCGATGGGAGGAAAACGATACTCTTGGAAGGAAAAAAGGAGCCAGAGCTTTGCTTTGCTTTATCCCTCGTTGCTTTCTTTCCAATGAAGGAAGGAATGAACATATCAATCCCAAGCTCTCTATTAATGGTTCTTATTTCCTCCCATCGGCAATTACGCGGCTCAGAACGTACACACCGAGGAATCGGGACCCTTTTAATTCTGGTTGGAGATTTTTCTCGAAGGGAAGGTGGAGCCGAATCCAACCGTGCATCCTGCCCCTTGTGGCCATATATGAAGAATAGGACTGTGGCCAGCCGAAATAAAACAAGAGGAAGGGGGAGCAAAGGATTGGACATTTAATTTTTTTTTTTTAGAAATCGTGGATAGGCCTGGGCCTCCCGCCATTAATCATTCCACAAAATTTACAATGAAATATCTATTTATTTATATATTTTATTAAAAATAAAATAGATCTAAAAACTCGAACAAAATATATGCAAAGGTATTAATATTGGCTCTGATACCAAATGATAGACAAAATTATATGATCTCTTTGTGTCAAACTAAATAACATGCATATCAAATAAGCAAAAAATATGGGACCAATATATGTATCATGACTAAAAATGTAAATAAATACATAAATACCTTTAGCCATCAATCCACGCAAATGGGTTATTTTTCTTCAAATCAGAATAAGGCTCTTCCATACCTTTCAATCTCTCTCAGCGATGGTGTAATACTTTAGGAGAAATGAAGACTTCAGAGGGTGCTATAGATGAAATATGGTTAAGGCTGTCTATCTTAATCGTGGATTCAATTTGAATCTACGTAATCCCTCGATATCGAATATAGGACCTTCTTAATTGTGTTTAGCCGATACGCTTAATGAGGAAAAAACCAATAATATAATATCACAGAAAAGGAGCTGTTGCATCAAAGCAATCGGCTACTTTTCAAGGCAGTGACAACCAAACTAGTCTCCAGAAGGAGGAGGAAGGAGGATGTTGTCGTGGAGAAAGACCCTTCTCTCCCACTTCATAGTTTGCCGACAGATCGCCTCCTTCAATGAGGCAAGCCAAATGGGTTCAAGGTGCCAAAGTACAAAGCCTCGGAGGTAGTAAACTTAATCCTTGAACGGGAGAAAGAGAAGACGGCATGGATCGAGTGATGTTGAGGAAGATGGTTGACTTCACAATGTTAAGTTTGCCATCTCTTTGTTTTTGGGCTGTTTGCTCCTAGTTCGATATGCATATGCTGCTGCCCCAGTGATCTTCTGAGATTTTTGATGCTTGGAGTTTCCAGTTGAAGGGAAAGAATCTGTGTACGAGCAAATACTAGTAGACCGTAATACGTAGCGGAATAATAAATAAAATATGCAAACCACACAATCACAGAAACACCAAGATTTATGTGAAAAATCCCTCCAAGATAAAGAAAAAAAAATCACGGGCAAGCCAGAGAAGAAGATCCACTATAGAATAATAATATCCAAGTCTCAAAGTCCCTTGCCAGGACTTGAGAAACAATCACAAGGGAATAATAGGGATATAAGGATTACGTCACGAAAAAATACGGTCTCCTGCGTTACCTCCTTATTTTCTTCCCTTCACTTCTTCTTCTCTTGTTTTTCTTCTGCAGCACCTTCATGTGACTCCTGGAGTGGAGGTCCTCCCATGTAGTCAAGCACCAAGTAGCAACCCTTCCTTCTCTTTCCCTAGCAATCCATGTGCCTAGAAAAAAGAGAAATACCCGCTACATGCTCAACCTCTTTTTTTTAGACGGCTGCTCCTTGAAAAAGAGAAAACCAAAAAAGGAAGGTGGCTGCTCTCCAAAAAACCAACTAAGGAACCATGGAAAAAAAAAAAAAGTAGGTCATGCTTTAGCCCTATGGGCTGAATAAGTGGGCTATGGGCCCAACAACCTCCCCCTTCAGCCCATAAGGGAGGTTGTCTCATGTTTCCTTAGTGTGAAATCATACCGACCAGCTATCGGTATATCTCTTGCCTTTCTTTTGACAAGGTCTTTATCAACATGTCCGCCCCATTTTCATCTATGTGAATTTTCTGAAGCTGTAACTACTTCTCTTCAAACACATTTCGAATCCAGTGGTATCTGATATCTATATGCTTTGACTTGGAATGAAAAGTTGGGTTCTTGCACAAGTGGATGGCACTCTGGCTGTCATAATGTACCACATAATTTTTCTGTTTCAGCCCCAATTCATGTAAGAATTCTTTCATCCACAGCATCTCCTTACAGACCTCGGTAGTAGCAATATATTCTGCCTCTATAGTAGAGAAGCTACACACCTTTGCAATCTGGATTGCTGACACAGCTCCCCCTGCAAAAGTAAGTATGAAACCTGATGTGGACTTCCTTGTATCAATATCTCTCGCCATATCTGCATTGTGTAACCAATCAACATAGGTGGACCACCCCCAAAGCTTAAACAAACTTTGAAGCTTCCTCTGAGATATCTGAAGATCCACTTCACTGCTGCCCAATGCTCTTTCCCTGGATTTCCAAGAAATATGCTAGCAACACCCACTGCATATGCGATGTCTGGCCTCATACATACCATTGCATACATCAAACTTCGAATGCTGAAGCATAAGGAACCATCTTCATTTTCTCTTCTCCTCATCACTCGAAGGACTTTGCTCTGAGCACAACCTGAAGTGACCTACAAAAGGATAACCAACTGCTTTGCATTGCTCATACTGAACCTCTCAATACCTTCTCAATGTACTTTTCCTGTGACAACCATATTTTCTTGGTTCTTCTATCACGGAAAATCTGCATGCCCAGTATTTGCTTTGCTAGTCCCATATCCTTCATTGCAAATGATTGCTCAGCTCCTTCAACCTATCAATCATAGACATATCTTTCCCAAGATAAGCATGTCATCAACATAAAGTAGGAGTATGACAAAATCATCACTAAACCATTTGATATACACACAATGATCTAAAGCCATTCTTTTGTATCCATTTTCAGCCATAAATGAGTCAAATTTCTTATACCACTGCCTTGGAGCTTGCTTCAGCCCATACAAGCTTTTTTTCAATCTGCAGACAAGATTTTCTTTACCTTTGACTTTGAAGCCTTCTGGTTGCTCCATATAGATTTCCTCCTCAAATCACCATGAAGAAAAGCTGTCTTCACATCTAACTGCTCAACCTCCAAGTCTAGACTAGCAGCAATACCTAGAGCAACATGAATTGAAGACATTTTAACAATAGGAAAAAAAATCTCTTCAAAGTTAGTACCTTTTTTTGACAAAGCCTTTCACAACCAATCCGGCCTTGTACTTTGGTTGAGAACAATGCTGTTGAGTCTTTAACCTGAAAACCCACTTGTTCTTTAAAGCCTTCCTTCTTTGGTAGTTCCACTAAATCATATGTGTGGTTCTTCTGTAAGGCATCCATTTCTTCCTGCATACCTACTAACCACTCCTTTTTCTACTCACTTTCAACTGCCTGTAACATTCTGGTTCACCTGCATCAGTAAGCATTATATATTCATCTGTAGAATACCTTTTGGAAGGTTGATATTGTCTAATAGATCTTCTCAGTTGAGGCTCTGTACGAGGTTACTCCTGATCTCCTTCCTGCTCAACATGTCCTACAAGTGAGTTAACATCTACTCCTGCACTATTTTCTTGCACATCTCCCCCATCACCCTAGCATACTGAGGAGTAACTGAGTCACAGTCTGCCAATCCTCCTATAGAAGACTTGATTACACCTCCTTCTTAAAGTCTTGAAGGGTTTGATCTTCAAAAAATACCACATCTCTGCTTCTGAACACCTTCTGCTTTTCTGGATCTCAAAGTGTATAACTAAACTCATCATGTGAGTAACCAAGTAAAGCACATTCTTTTGTCTTACCATCCAGCTTGGACCTCTCAATGTCTGGAACATGTCAAATGCACGGCAACCAAATACTCTCAAGTGCTATAAGAGATATCTTTCCCTGACCATACACGCTCTGCAACATCACCATCTAGAGCTGTACATGATGACAAGTTTATTACATCAACTGCTATCTTCAATGCCTCATCCCAAAATCTTTTAGGTAACTTGGACTGTGAAAGCATACATCTGATCTTTTCCATGATGGTGCAGTTCATTCTCTCTGTTGTATTATGCTGAGGAGTACCAGAACTATCATCTCATGTTGAATGCCATGTGACCTGCAATAATTATCAAATAACCCTGTGTACTCACCACCATTATCTAACCTTATGCATTTTAATTTCTTTCCTATCTCTCTTTCAACTCTGGTATGAAACTCTTTGAAGACATTAATAACCTGATCTTTGGTCTTCAAACCATAGACCCAAACTTTTCTAAAAAATCATCTATAAAAGTGACAAAATAAAGTGCACCACTATACCTGGAACATTAACTGATCCACCAGGAGTTTTTGTCCTCAAGGACCACAAACATCTGTATAGACACGATCCAAAACATGCATTTTTCTAGACAAAGCAGACTAGCAAAAGAAACTCTATGTTGCTTGCCAACCAAACAATCAACACATGGGTTCAGATGTACACCTTTGAAGTTTGGTATAACTTCTTCCTTGGAAAGAACTTGCAGCCCCTTCTCACTCATGTGTCTCAGTCGTTTATGCCACAACTCCATGCTAAGTATTTCTGTAACATTCAACTATTCACCATAAGCTTTAGCCTGCAACTTATATAAAGTGTGACATTTCATCCCATGGCTACAACAAGTGAACCTTTACTGAGCTTCCATTGCCCTTTATAAAATCTGCTATCAAAGTCTTCATCATCAAGTCTTCAACTGAGATTAAATTTAGCCTCAAGTCAGCCACATGCCTTACATCCTTGAGCACCAACTTACAGCCAAGATTGGTCTTCATGTGGATGTCACCATGCCAATGATGTCTGCTGCCTTGATTTCCCATCTTGACAACACCAAAATTTTAGTCTTATATGTAAAAAAAACTCCCTTCGTGGTGTAGTATGATAAGAAGCACCTGTGTCAATCACCCACTCATGATTCTGACACTCACATGAGAACATACCATCAGAAGTAGACTAAATCAAATAATCATCACTCTGCACTGTAGCTGTGATATTCTCCTTTGACTATGTATCCTCCACTTCTTTTCCCTTTTTCTTACTCTTCTTAGGCTTCTTATACTGATTCTTGTAGTGCCCTTTCACCACAGTTGTAGCAAGTAATATCTTTTCTTGACCTTGATTTGCTTCTACCCTTGTATGAATTGTCTCTATTTCTAGACTTTAACCGTCCTCTATTCTCTGAGACAAGTGCATGTGAATCAATCTGAGAAGTTGCTAAATTCTTCCTTCCCAACTCTCATTCAACAAACTGCTTGTTACTTGACTCATGGTGACAACACCGTATGGTGCAGAATTACTGAGGGAAACCACCAGTGTCTCCCAAGTTTCTGGCAATGAACTGAGAAGTAACAATGCCTGCAACTCATCATCAAGAGACATTTTCATAGAGGATAACTGGCTTATAATACTCTGCATTTCATTCAAATGCTCAGCAATAGAAGCACCCTCTTTATATTTCAGATTTAGTAGTTTTCTTATCAAGAAAGCCTTGTTGCTAGCTGTTTTTCTCTCATAGAGACTTTCTAACATTTTCCAAAGAGAGTTTGCAAAAGTCTCAGTGGAAACATGGTGAAAGACACTATCATCTAACCACTGCCAATCTAACATGATCCAAGCATCATCTGTCATTGCAATGGGCTTTGCTTTGACCCCTTCCAAAGGTCCATATAGATCCTTGCAATACAAGAGGTCCTCATCCTTGGTTTCTATATCATCCAATTGTTTCGTTCATACTGATCATGCAAAAACATTATCGGCCTTCCTACGCACAAAAAAATTCACAGGCTCTGATACCAGTCGATGGGAAAGAATCAGTGTACGAGCAAATACTGGCATACCATAATACATAGCAAAATAATAAATAAAATGCGCAAACCACATAATCACAAAAACACCAAGATTTACATGAAAAATCCCTCCAAGATAAATGAAAAAAAACCATGGACAAGCCAGAGAAGAAGATCCACTATAGAATAATAAATATCCAAGTCTCAAAGTCCTTTGCTAGGACTTGAGAAACAATCACAAGAGAATAATAGGGATATAAGGATTACGTCATCGAAAAATACGGTATGCTGCATTACCTCCTTATTTTCTTTCCTTCTCTTTTTCTTCTTCTCTTATTTTTCTTCTGCATCACCTTCACGTGATTCCTAGAGTGGAAGTCCTCCCACATAGTCAAGCACCAAGCAGCAGCCCTTCCTTCTCTTTCCTAGCAATCCACGCTCCTAGAAAAAAGAGAAATACCCGCTACCTGCTCCACCTCTTTTTCCCAAATGGCTGCTCCTTGAAAAAGATAAAATCAAAAAAGGAAGGCGGTTGCTCTCCCAAAAAACTAAGGAACCATGGAAAAAAAAGTCACGCCACGTTTTTAGCCCTAATGGGCTGAATAAGTGGGCCATGGGCCCAACACCAGTTTGCTATTGAACATTAGAACCTCCAATTCAGCTGAGACTGTGTTTTCTTCTCGGTCCAGAGTGCCTGGTTACATTTGGAACCATTACTTCATTATATTCAAGCATCAGCAGCTAGTTCCTTTTTTGTTGTTTCATGTGAATCAACTTAATCTCAATGTTTCAGTGGAAGCGGTAGTTGATATGTGCTATGGTTTCAGTTCTATAGGCTTGCTATAGTATCCTGTTTTGGTAGATGGTCCTTTTTTATTGCGATATAACTTAATATTTTGCAGATAATTCCCAACGATAGCCATCCACTAACTAATGAATGATAACCGTATCTCTTTTAAAATTTAAAATGCCTACTTTGATGGGAGTAGGTGGTGGAAGGGAGTTAAGGAAATCTCTATATTAGAGATCCATTCTAAGATTTTTGAGAACACAACGCATCGAGAAAACCATAAAGAAGCAAGAGAGATTGGATCCCTGCTCAAGAGCAAATCCTGAGGGCATATACCATCATTGTGTGATTGCTCGTTGATTGGAAGCACTCAACTCAATCAATATCCTGATTCAGATCCTCAAGAGGTAGATCAAGATCCTAATTTACATCAAAGAAAGATAGATCACAAACAATGGCTAGAGGTAATACATTGATCCTATCTATTGTTTCTATACAATTTTGTGTAGATTATTAATAGATTTCTAATAGTTGGTATCAGAGCCTCAATACCTCTGCCTTGTTTTATTGCATTCTTGGTCTCTATTTCTCTCACATAGGGATAATCCAAAGGAGAGGCTACTGATAGTACCCTGGATTATTTGATCCAACAGGCATGTGGTAGGAATATTAGGAACGTATCAAAAGGGAGGCTACTGGCAGTACCTTGGTGCGTTTGACCTAACTACCTACGTACCGAAAGAGTTAATAGATCGCCTGGAAAATTATTTGTGACCATCGGAATTTATTTTCTTTTATTCTTAGGAATGGTTTAAATAAAAGAAAAATTATAAAATCATTAGCCACTGGCAATTTGTAATGGTTGTAAGGATTTATGTTTTTAAAGGAGAGAAAACTTTTCTTTTTCTGTGCGTTTTCGGTTTTCTCACGTCACAGATTTTTTGGGTTTATCATGGGCATTAAAGGCTTTTATGCTTATGGTTAAAGCATAGATTTTTATGAATGAGCATGATTTCAGTTGTACATTAAAAAAAATGAACTATTGTTCTTCCTATTTTTTGTGCTTTGGCCACTAGGAGATGATATGATTGTTGAAATTTCTTTCCACAATTTTTAGAAGTGCCTTTTCTTCTCTCATGTGGTATAACGGGATATGATATGGATAAAGAAATTTTAGGATATGATTTAATTTATTATATCGATTATAAAGAAGGTTGGCAAGCATATCTGTTTCGCTAGCCCATTTGAACGCGCAATTTTTTGGCTTTTTGCGTAATTTTGAAAAAGAGGGATAAAATAGCACCTTATCCATTTGGTTAAATTTTAAATGCGTGCTATTACCTGTTTAATATTTTATTATATCATATGATATGATTTGTTATCATTTGTTTCTTAAGTTTAAATTTTTTGTAATAAAATACGCCTCCTAAGTCTCTATGCCTATGGTGTTTTTACATAGACTTGCCCAAGGGAATAATGAGCTATGGCTAGATATGTTTTAATTGATAAAAATAAGATGATAATTTAAAAATGCATTAAATAAATAATTGATATGCTATCTTCTGTTTTGCATATTAGATTTTTATTTTATGTATGAATAAAATTATATTTGGTGGTAGTGTGAAAAATCACAGGGCAAATCTTTTCAAGGTTTGATTGGTCAATTGGTGTCTAGAAAAGTGAAAAGATTGTGGTTACTTAATTGGTTCCGTTGATTGACCTAAGGAAAGCAATGGGGACCCCCACCTCTCTTCTACTGGCTTGGCCAATTTGATTAATTCAGATCTTGATTTGGAAATGTTATGTTGATTATGATCACTACCTAATAATCATGCTAAATTGGTTAATCTATATGCATATAATGGAGTTCAAATGTCATGTGATCAATATGATTTGATTAATTGAGGAGTAGTCATAGCATCTTTAATTAATCAAAATTATATATTGAATTGCAAAGATTACATAAGGTTAGATGACATTAATTGTAATTAATTATATTAATGCAATGAATCTTATCCCATGAAAATTTTTATTGCACTGATATAATTAATTATGATGGGATAACAAATTATTTTCTTAATTATCCACTGGAATTAAGAAAGGAATATAATTTGTTAGTCACATCATTAAGCTAATGAGTCTATTTAAGTATAATAACTTAGCCCACAAGTAGTTATTATATGTTATTGATTCATGTTATTGCATGTTTACATTGGTAAGACATGACATTAAGTTATATGCCTCAAATTCAGTTACATGAACATGATTTTTTATTTTTATGCAGCTATTTTGCCTTTTAATATTTCTGATATGAAATGTGATGTTCCTGATTTAAGTGGTAATAATTATAAATTATTGAAGGAAGAATTCTTCTTCAATTAGGGTGCATGGATATTGACTATGCTATCAGGAAGGATGAACCATATTCGGTTACATCTACTAGCACTCAGGCTGAGATTATTGCGTATGAACAATGGGAGCGATCCAATCGCCTCAGTATGATGTTCATACATACTAAAATTTTTGCTAGTATACGTGGTTCAATTCCTGAGGGCAAAAATATCAATGAACTTCTGAAGGCTATTGATGCACAATTTGAGTCTTCAAATAAAGCACTGGCTAGCACCCTAATGGAAAAATTGTCATCAATGAAGCTCACTACTATTGGAGGTATGCATGAGTACATCATGAAGATGAGGGACATTGCGGTTCAGTTGAAATCGCTAGAGGTTGAGATGTCAAAATCTTTCTTAGTGTACTTTATTTTGAATTTACTCCCACAGCATTATAGTCCCTTTAAAATATCTTACAATACACATAAGGACAAATGGTCAATTAATGAACTTCTGACCAGGTGTGTTCAAGAGGAAGGGATGCTGAATTTGGAAATAAAAAAAGTGTACATTTAGCCACTCAGAGAAAGACTAAAGCTTCTAAAGCCAAATGCAAAGGAAAGGATAAAGTGCCCATCCATACAGAAGAAAAGGAGTCCAAATGCTTCTTTTGCAAGAAGAAAGGGCATATAAAGAAGGATTGCCTCAAATTCAAGGCTTGGCTTGACAAGAAAGGTACTCTAACCTCATTCGTATGTTATGAATCTAATTTGGTTATATGTCATAACACATGGTGGATTGATTCTAGTTCTATAATCCATGTTTCAAATACCATGCAGGGTTTTCTAAATCAAAGGAAACCATTAAGAAGTGAACAAAGCATCTATTCAGGAAACAAGATGGGTTCACATGTGAAAGCAATTGGGACGTGCAGACTTATTTTAGATTCTGGTTTTGTTTTAGATTTGGAAAAGACTTTTATATTCCAAGTTTCTCTAAAAATTTGATTTCAGTGTCAAGACTTGTACTCGTAGGATATTCCTTTAATTTTAATAAAAGCTTTGTTGATTTATTTTATAAATCTAAGCTTATTAGGAATGGTACATTTCTGATAATCTTTTTTAAATTAATTTAAAAAATAATACCTCCTATAATGTGATGCACGCCCAAACTGGTATGAAAAGATGTGTTATGAATGAGAATTCCTTTATTTTGTGGCATCGGAGATTAGGTCACATCTCCATTGAGAGAATTAAAAGATTAGTAAAAGATGGAGTACTTGATACTCTTGATTTTACTGATTTTGGCACTTGTGTGGACTACATAAAGGGAAAGCAAACCAACAAGTCCAAGAAAGATGCCAAGAGAAGTTTAGAAATATTGGAGATCATACATACAGATATCTGTAGTCCATATATGGACTCATATGGTCAGAGATACTTCATCTTATTTATTGATGACTATTCACGATATATGTATCTCTACCTGCTTCATAATAAGAATGAAGTATTAGACACCTTTAAGGTATTTAAAGCAGAAGTAGAAAAATAATATGGCAAGCAAATTAAGGTCGTGAGGTCAGATAGAGATAGAGAATATTATGGTAATACACTGAGAATGGACAAGCACCTAGTCCGTTTGCTTGGTTTCTTGAAGAAAATAGAATTATTGCATAATACACCATGCCAGTGTCTTATGACCAAAATGTTGTAGCTGAAAGGAGGAACCGAACATTATTGGACATGGTAAGGAGCATGATTATCAGCTCTAACCTACCTAAATCCTTGTGGACTGAGCGTCTTAAAACAACTGCATATATATTAAACCGGGTTCCAACCAAGGCTATTTCCAAAATGCCATTTGAGTTATTTAAAGGTTGAAAATCAAGTTTGCAATATATACGTGCTTGGGGATGCCCATCTGAAGTAAAAGTTTATAATCCACAAGAAAAGAAACTAGACCCAAGGACTATTAGTGGATATTTTTGGATATACTGAGAAGTCTAAGGGTTATAGATTTTATTGTCCATCTCGCAGCACTAGGATTGTGGAATCAAGAAATGCAAAATTTCTTGAGAATGACTTGATCAGTGGGAGTGATAATCTTAGTATTTGGCTTCTTCTGAGAAAGATCATTCAGATATTCCAGCTTCCACTTCAAGTGAGGGATTGGTTATTATTTATAGCACTCCTCAAACTCAAATAAGTGCTCAATAGCTAGTCATTGAGATTTCACAAGCCGATGATAATCTAGAAGATCATGTTGTTCAACAACAATTAGTTGTGCAAGATACTCCTCAAGAGGTCATTGACAAAACATTAAGAAGATTAACTAGAATAAAGAAATCAGCAATTCCTAGTGATTATATTGTGTATCTACATGAATCTGACTATAACATTGGAGCCGAAAATGATCTTGAAACATTTTCATAAGCCATGAGTTTTAAGGAATCAAACTTGTGGTACAATGCCATGAAGGATGAGATGGAATCTATGGCATCTAATCGAGTCTGGGATCTTGTTGAGTAGCTTGATGGTGTAAAAGCCATTAGATGTAAATGGGTCTTTAAAATAAAGAAAGACTCACAAGGCAACATTGAGAGATATAAAGCAAGACTCATTGCCAAAGGGTTCAATCAGAGGGAAGGAATTGACTACACGGAGACATTTTCTCCTTAATCCAAAGAAAGATTCTCTCCGAATAATTATGGGATTGATAGCTCATTTTGATTTTGAGTTACATCAAATGGATGTGAAAACTGCATTCCTTAATGGAGATCTAGAGGAAGAGGTTTACATGAAATAACCTAAAGGATTTTCCTTTGGTGATAGTGAGCATTTGGTTTGCAAGCTTAAGAAATCCATATATGGATTGAAACAAGCCTCACGTCAGTGGTATTTAAAATTTCATGATGTGATCTCTTCCTTTGGTTTTGAAGAGAACATCATGGATCAATGTATATACCAGAAGGTTAGTGGGAGCAAAATTAATTTCTTGGTCTTATATGTGGATGACATTCTACTTGCAACCAATGATAAAGGGTTGCTACATGAGGTGAAACAATTTCTCTCCAAGAATTTTGATATAAAAGATATGAGTGAGACATCTTATGTTATTGACATTAAGATCTATAGAGAAAGATCTCGAGGCATTTTAGGATTGTCTTAAGAAATTTATATCAATAAAGTCTTGGAGAGATTTCAGATGAAAAATTGTTCACCAAGTGTTGTACCTATAGTGAAGGGTGACAAGTTCTCTTTGAACCAGTGCCCTAGAAATGAACTTGAATGGGAATAGATACATAACATTCCATATGCTTCAGTTGTTGGAAGCTTAATGTATGCTCAAGTTTGTACAATACCTGACATTGCATTTGCAGTAGGAATGTTAGGAAGATATCAGAGTAATCCAGGTTTAGACCACTGGAGAGCTGCTAAAAAAGTCATGAGGTATCTTCAACGGACCAAGGACTATATGCTCATGTATAAACAAACTGATCATTTGGATATAGAGGGTTACTCATATTCGGACTTTGCCGGCTGCATTGATTCTCGAAAATCAACATCAGGATTTATATTTATGTTAGCTGGTGGAGCCATATCATGGAGGAGTGCAAAGCAGACTTTGACTTCTTCCTCTACTATGGAAGCAGAGTTCGTTGCTTGTTTTGAGGCTACATTGCAAGGTGTATGGTTGAAGAGTTTCATCTCAGGGCTTAGAATTGTTGATTCTATTGCTAGGCCAATTAAATTGTACTGTGATAATTCAGCTGCTGTATTTTTGGCTAAAAACCACAAGAGTGGTAATCGAAGTAAACATATCGACATTAAGTATTTAGCCATAAGAGAATGTGTTAAAGAAAACAAAGTGGTCATAGAACACGTTAGCACTGAATTGATGATAGCTGATCCTTTGACTAAAGGCATGCCAATTAAGAATTTTAAGGATCATGTGGTATGAATGGGAGTTGGTTCCATGATATAATTGCATGGATAACTATTATACAAAGAAACTCTTATTTCAATTATTTTTTTATTTCTCATTCAGGTGTACACACTATTTGACTTTTGAGAAATGACAAAATTTTCTTTTGAACTTTGAATAAACATATGGTTTATTCATTTGTTGTGTTGTCACATTTGGAATAGTGGTAAAGAAATTAAATGTATTGTAATACATAGAAGATAATACTCAATTGTAGAGGACATATCACTATGATTCATGTTTTTGGTTTCTTGTTCAGTGTTGAGAATTGTGGATTCAAATAAAATATGCAGACCAAGTGGGAGAATGTAGTATCCCGTTTTGGTAGATGGTCCTATTTTATTGTGATATAACTTAATCTTTTGCAGATAATTCTCAACGATAGCCATCCACTAACTAATGAGTGATAACCGTATCTCTTTTGAAATTTAAAATGCCTACTTGATGGGAGTAGGCGGTGGAAGGGAGTTAAGAAAATCTCTATATTAGAGATCCCTTCTAAGGTTTTCGAGAGCACACACATTGAGAAAACCATAAAGAAGCTAGAGAGATTAGGTCCCTGATCAAGAGCAAATCCTAAGGGCATATACCATCGTTGTGCGATTGCTCATTGATTGGAAGTACTCAACTCAATCAAGATCCTGATTCAGATCCTTGAGAGGTAGATCAAGATCCTGATTTAGATTAAAGAGGAGTAGATCATAAACAATGGCTGAAGGTAATACATTGATCATGTCTATTATTTCTATACAAATTTTGTGTAGATCATGAATAGATTTCTAACACCTGCATGAACATGCATTTCATCGTGCTTCAACCAGGTGTAATTGAATTATGTATCAAGATGTTTCTTTGCTCCAGATCAAATTTTGCATCTCTGAATGCTGGCTTTGTGACTTTCATCAAGGGGTACGAAATGCCACTTTGGGTCAGTTTACCTGAATTGCTAGATTCCCCTTTCCACTTGTCAGTGCGTTCCAGTGATCTAATTTTGAGACTTAAATGTCTCACTGATGCCGTACCATAATGCTGATCCTAAGATTCAGACCGCAGCAGTAAGAGTTTCAGCGCTTCAGCAGAGTATATGTTACTCTGGGTTACAATGTATTAATTAACCTTGTCTCAGCCAGTTTGTCTGCCGTTTGGAATTGTATCAATTTGGTTTATCAGCCCTCCTGGGTGATCTCCTATGATAAAGTACAGCTAGTTCTAGTATTGCATCAGTGTATCAGCTCTAGAGTTCCGAGTAACCTAATTCTAAGTGGGCTGCAGTCAAAACTCTGGAAGTTCTCTTGGTTCATGATCCCTTGTTGCCACGTTGATCGTCTCGGAATGCAAGAGGATCTGGGGCACCAGCTAAAAGAAGAGCAATTAGAGATTTAATTTTGAACTGTAAATGTGACTTCATCCTTGTTCAAGAATCAAAGTTGACCTTGCCCTCGGCCTCAATCCTTAGATCTATGGGAGGCAATAAAATACCCGACTGGGCTCAATTGGATGCAGCTGGGCTCTTTGGAGGGATTTTGATCGGGTGGAATTCTTTCTTCTTTTTTTTTTTTTTTTTTTTATTTCCCTTCTTATTGAGGTCTTGTCATATAAGACCTATTCGTTGATGGTGGAGGTTTACTGCAGAAAAATTTATAATTTCTTATAAATTTTAAACACAATCATTTCTACTCCAAGCTATTCATCCATAAAGATCCCAACAAACCGCTTTGTGATGGAATGGTGGATTATTCTTCAAACAAATCCTGATAAAGAAACTCTATTGAAGAAAGAGATTCTAAGGAACTTAAACTACATCACAAGAAGGAATCCAGTCAATTCAAAAGGAACTCTTCAAATCATTGTGTATTGATCTAAAAAGCTAGGTATTAGTCCCCACCCTTGTCCATGGTTTCCCAACGTATTTTTAGCAAGGTTTCTCTTTCTATTACCACTACCAACATTATCACCACCATCAACATCATTATCATCAACATTGCACCTTGTATGCCCTCATTCCCACTTCGCCCCTAAAACTGGTACTTTTGCTCATGCTAATGATCCAAAAATAATCCTTAGCCATTCTAACCTCTACTACTGACCACTACAGCTTACCTCTCTAACACCTTAGCTCCAATTCCCACTTTAGCCCATTTCTAACATTATGATCACCACTAGTAGCCATCATCGTAATGATGGTGGTGGTTATTGTTATGACCAAAATGGGAGTAATGGTAATGATGGTAATGGAGATAAAAGTGATTGTGGTAGTAGCAGGCATAGGGCTAAAACAATATATGGATCAAATATCTATATATCTAGATCCACATCTATTTTTGTTTAGTAGATATTAATGTAAATACAAATATTAGTGGGATTTAATAATCATAGCCATATTTATTCTAAAGAAACATCAATACAATTATGTATTGAAAGTATGGCAGTAAAAATGGATATAGGTTAGAAAGCTAAGCTTCATGATTATCAAAATAGAGATATTACTAGTAGAAGTTAAATTAAGAAAATGCTGAGTTAATAAGACTACTTATTTTCTTTAAAACTTCTTCAATGCCCTATTCTTCAATGCTGAGTTTAATAAGGCAGAATGACAAATATATCCAGATACTCAAATATGGATTGGATATGTAATTATCTATCTAGATTTGTGTTTATTTTCTTTTTATAGACATAGATAAAAATAAGATGTAATAGTTAGAGCAACACATTTGTGTCTCTATGTTCTTATTAATTATATATTTTGATATCAAAATTCATGGGAACTACACCTTGTGTTCTTGATTTAGTTCTTCTATTGATTTGTTTTATACAAATATTCATTAGAATTTGTAAAGTAATTTCTACTAGAATTCATGCTAGAATGATGGATGTGGCAATAATAAGAGGTAATGGAGGCTGAGTTGCCAACAATGGTGGCAATGGAGTGGAGGAAGAGAAGGGAAGGGATGGTTGAAGGTAGTATTGGAGATTTAGAGAGAGAGCAAACCAAGAGGGTAAAAGAGGGAGGGTGATGTGCCACCTTGTAATATGGGCCTGTGGTAGCTTGGCCATGGGTAAGAGCAAGGTTGATGGACTGGAAGGGAAAAGGTAAAGATAACAATAGTGAAGATGTTTTGGTCATTTGAAATAATAGCAATTTGCTAGCGAAGAGATAGATGGACAGATAGATCAGTTTGGAATGAAAAGATAAACCATGGTTAATATGAAGTTTAAAAGTATAAAGGTCCCAAATGTGAGATCCAATCCTTTTAGGCTAGCTCACTTTAAATTAAAATACAATTTGACTAAATTAAAATTATCAAGAGATTAAAAAAGAATTTTAAGGAATTTTTAAATTACATTCAAAATCTAGTTTTAGTAAGGAATCTCTAAGGATTTGCTATGAATTTTTTTTTTTTTTTGATAAATTCCTTGAAAATACCTTGGTAATCTGCAAGGGATCAATGAGTGGTTAGTTAAATAATTTTTAGCAAGGAATTTGTAAGAAAAGTTTGGTCCCTTAGAGATTTACTAAGGGATAAATCCCTTAGTGCTGTTAAGATATTTTTAAAAATAAAAATATGATATCAACAAAGGTTTTTTTCTTAGAAACCCTTTAGTGATTTTAAAATCTTGTACAAGCATATGTCATTTATAGATTCTCTCACTAGCATAAAATAAAGTAATAGGTAAAATAATATTATGTATTAATTTTTAATACCATTAATTAAACAAAACAAATTTCTTCATCCCTCCCTCTCTACCTCATTCAAATTTTATGAAAATACCACTTTTTTAATTAAAATAAACCATTCCACCTCTCCCTTCACTCCACACCATCTCCCTACCCTTGTAACGAACAAGTAGAGGTGAGTAGCTCACAAATGACTTACCTCGCATAGATGAGCTCTATCGAATTAGCACATAGCATCACATGCTATTATTAAACCAATAAATAGCAATATTCAATCAGCCACTAAAAGTGTAGCATAGAGCACCGTTTAACAAGAACAGAGCTCACCACAAGCTTGGAACTTGCCTCTTGAATGCCTTCCAATTATATATATATATATATATACATACACACACAAATAAGTAATTAGAGAATGAAAGGATTGGAGCTCTAAATCTTTTGATGGCCTAAAACTATCCTGATATGGTGAATCTCATACTTGGACTAGGGTTACAAATGTGTAGGGTCAGACCGGTTATGCTTGATCCCAATTTGACCCGGTCCCTTGATCGGGTGTTGATATTGAACCCAAACCCAATCTAATAAAAATAGGGTTAGATTCATAATCAAATTTCTTGACCCAATGGGCCATTCAGGTTAGGTTAGGTCCATGTATAACCTAGGTTAGGTCCATGTATAACCTAATCCCAATCCATAAAATATGGATTTGATTCGAATTCAATTCGGGTTGAGTTAAGTCATGGGTTGTAGCCATCAAATCAATCCTATTATATATCTTTTGTTAAATTAAATTCATCTCATATTCAAGACCTTTTATCTTTAAAAGTAACGATAAAAATCTTATTTATTTTTTTACATATCATTAAACATCTTGCTCATTGTTGATATAGTCGGCGTCCCACGCAACCATAAGGATTGGAGCTCTAAATATTTGGATGGCCTAACAACTATCCTGATATGGAAAATCTCACACTTGGACCTAGGGCTGCAAATGTATAAGGTCAAATTGGGTTATGCTCAATCCCAACTTGACCCAGTTCCTTGATTGGGTGTTGATATTGAACCCAAACCCAATCTAATAAAAAATTGGATTGGATTCATGATCAAATTTCTTGACCCAATGGGCCATTCAAGTCAGGTCAAGTCCATGTATAACCTAATCCCAATCCATAAAATATGGATTCGATTCGAATCCAATTCGAGTCGAGTCGAGTCACGGATTATAGCCATCAAATCAATCTTATTCTATGTCTCTTGTTAAATTAAATTCATCTCATATTCAAGACCTCTTTTCTTTAAAAGTAATGATAAAAATGTTATTTATTTTTTTACATATCATTAAACTTCTATATCCTATATGATATAGAGGACATCCTGCTCATTATTGATATAGTCAGCATCCCACGTAGCCATGTCCTCCTTGGTGGTGGCCCTGCGATCATGATTGAAGGGCTTGCCACTGCGAAGTCAGCATGCTTCTTGCAGTACTCGAGGATCTTGGCAAGGACCTTACCGATGATATTTAAGAGGAGGATCCCACTCTCTCATAGCATCCATCCTTGATTATATTTCCGATCATTACCAACTATTTTGTCACCGCCTTCTCAATGTCGAACTCCACCCCTTCAGAGCTCCTCAATGTTATCATCATCTTCCCATCCTTTGCTATCATCACTTGATCGAGTTGGGTCAGGTTAGGTTGGGTCATGGGTTAACCCAATATTTGCAACCTACTTGGACCCTATCCAACCCTTCTTGCAGTGGTCTAAGTAATTCATGTCAGGTTCAATTATCATTAAAAATATAAAACATTCAAGAAAAAATACACTAAAGACAGGGTCACTAAAAAATATAGAAAAAATAAAATGATGGACTTGGGCCACTGCCTTCTTTTTGTCTCCTACCATATAACTATTGCGGCTTAATACTGGGATTTCTTGCTTGAGAAATACCCAGGCTTTCACTCTTTCTTTACCAACGATCATATTAGTGCAACGGTAAGGCATTGGCTTCCTAGCTAACAGGTAACGGACCACTACCCCTAGATCACCAAAAATAGAATCAAACAAAATTATCGAGGGATTTATGAGTACATTTTGGTTAGTGAGTCCCTTAGAAAATAGTTGATTCTTGGCAAATGAACTATAATTTCACCAAGAAAAAATTTCTTGCTGAAAGTTTTAAATCCCTCAGTAATTACCAAGAAATTTCTGAGGGAGACTTTTACCAACATCATATATTTCAAGGAATTTTTAACTTTCACCAAGAAATTTTGTTCCTCGCTGAAAGGTTAGTTTCTGGTAGTGATATTCACTCAACTTGAAGGTCTATAAAAAAAGTTAGAAGTAATTTTATAATGTATATCATTGTAGATGAATTTCTAATAAATTATGAAAAACCATTGGTGGGAATAAGGATGAATTTTATATTTCAAAATTACATTGGATGAGTTAAAAGTTACTTTTGAGTCAATAATTTATTTTTAATTATTTAATAGATGTCTACCTCTTTAGTTTTCTTAAA
Organism: Calamus simplicifolius; assembly: GCA_900491605.1. Classification (NCBI taxonomy): domain Eukaryota; kingdom Viridiplantae; phylum Streptophyta; class Magnoliopsida; order Arecales; family Arecaceae; genus Calamus; species Calamus simplicifolius. Next base: position 110,614 of record UESW01004641.1, on the reverse strand, counting down.
GAAACTAAAGTTTATTGGCTTTAAGAGATTGGTATCATATGAAAAACAGGAAACATTTTGGCTTTAACAAATTTCTTGATAAATATAGCTCAATTATTGTATTTTAATATTAAATTAATAGTTTAGAAGAAGAAGGTGAAGGTTGAAGGGTCAACAAGGTTAACGAAGCCCTACAGTGTGAAGATTAGTTTTCACTAATTTATTATTTCTCTTCAGTTTTATTTAAAGCAGGTAAGTAAACTAATCATAAGTTAGAGTATATTATAAATTATTCAGGATTTCTAGAAAGATTTCAAGCTTTAGTAAGTAGCCTGATCATATATTAGGATTTAAGATTGCATTATTATCAAAATTTATTTATAATTGATGAATAATTATTTGAATTAAAATAATTATAAATTTTTATACAATTAGTTATTTTAAATAATAAGATTTTCATAATTATTTTTTAAATTTATTAAAGGTTTAAATTCTACATGGCATGTTTATTACAAATCCATATTAAGTAAGTAGATTAATTATAAATTAGAAGATTTGTGTAAATTGCTTAATTATAAATATCTATTCAACAATTTGTAGATTACTAGTTAAATATTAATATTTCATTTTCTTATGCACAATTAATTTTTTAATTCCTAATGTTATACAGTTATTTCTGCATAGTTATTTATTTCAAATACTAGAGAATTATTGTTATTACGAAAATTTTGTTGAAAGGAAAAATGAAATTTTAGCTTTGAAAGAAAAAAAGGAATTTCATGTTTTTTTAAATGAAATTTACATGATTATATGAATAAGTAAATATTAATGAATATAAAATTATTTATAATAAAATATGACTAAAAACATGTAACTTTCAGTCCATTATATAATGATTGATTCTAATGTCTGATCTGACATCAAAACACAGACCTCTATAGGGGATATATGCAGCAATTTGTATGTGACCCACCTTCATAGGGTTAAATACAATGGTTTGTTTCTAGCCGTATCATAAGGATATATGTTACCAACCCTCATCCATAGGATTAAATATAGTATTTTGGCTCTGTTATAAGGATATATATGACCGTAGTTTTTAAATGAGTGTATTAGTAACAAGATGACATAGAAATTCTTGATTATTTATGACTTGAAGATTTTTAATATGATGATATAAAAGTTATTCCATGAAAGTTGAGTACTAGATAAAGATACCTCAAAATTTATAAGTATTACTGCATCAATAATACGTAAAGTTATGAATTGTATATTTTTATTTTTAATTAATGATATGTATTTTTTATAAATATTTTATAAATCTTCACTTGCTTGATCTTCTAATTTATGCTTAGTGTTACTTTCCATTACTTTATGCTTAGTCTTACTTACTAAGCAAAAGCTCATAAAATTCTATTATTATTTTTTATTTATTTTAGAGGCCAAGACATAAGTGAAAGTCTAGTAGAGGCTGATCTTTTATTTCAATTAATTTTGTGTAATTGCTCTGCATGTGACTTCTTGCATGCTAAAGATTTATTTCTTAGTATGTGGTAGATTGTTGCGCTTTAAATCCATCCTGAGTTTGGAGCGTGATGCCACTATAACTTAAGTAAAGTACAAGGGCCTAACTATATGTTTTACAAAAGTTAAATATGAAAAAAGAAGTAGAAGAGTAATATTATGATGGCCAATTTGGCTTTTATTTGACACTTACAATTTCTCAATGTGAAAGAATAGAATGTAAAGCCTAATGGCATGTTTTGGATATCAAGCAATACAAATGTTAATGATATTCCTCCAAATGATTGTTAGTAGAGAGATGCGTTGTATCATCTTTTCCTCATGGAATTGTAAACATGCATGCATACTCTTAGGTCTCTTATTCCATTAGAAGATTTTAGAAGTTTTAATTGAGGCAAAGAATCCAAGTTATTCTCAATCATTCTAAAAATGAGATTTCATTATGTGTGCCTATATAGCTTAGAGGTGGACGGATCACATTATCCAGCTGCAAGAAAATACTTTTTGATCCAAATTCTTAGGGCTGTTATAGAATCCAACCAATGGTTTCAAGGCTGCCCAATATTACCTGATTTTCTGCTAGGGTAATTGATGGGGTTGCAGATGTCCTTGAATTGTATTAGTAGCTAAATTATTTAGCTAGCTAGGCTTGGGTAATTAGTCCGTAGGTAATAGACTACTATCAAGTGAATTAGACTGTAAGAACATGATATGGGAGACAACTGCATTCCAGATAAATTTAAGATGACAACTTTCCAAGTAAATTTAAGCATTACATCTTATTTGTCATGATGCATTTGTTATTAGACGTAGAGCTCCACACAATACATATACCAACCACTGAAAACAATGGAGTACTGTTGCGGTACAATTTAGGTATCAGAAGCAACAAATACAGATACCATAACTAGTGCACTTTCCGACGGCAGATCGTATAATTTTACATGATTCAAGGCACTTTTCAATTACGCACGGAGTCACCTGTGGGTTTTCCTCGCAATTGTCATCAATTATCCTATCAGAACTCTCTGCCCAAAAAAAAGAAAAATTACGTACTGATCTCCTTCATATCAACAAACAAAATAAAAATTTCATGAAAAATGAACAAGGATTTTAGGTTACAATTAAGTTATGATCCAGTACGTAGAATGTTTTGTTTTGCATGCCTATCCATAGTATGATACTATAGCATTTCATAAACAGATTTCTTTTTAGCCAACATATTTTCAAATCCACGCTAGTTTTGTAATAATACAAGCTGGCAACCTATGCAATGCATAGATATTTTAGGAGAAATATACAATAACTCCTAAATTTCAACCTTATATTCGAAGAAAATTATAATATATATTGACAAAATAAAATGTTGAAACAATTATATTTTCTTAGCTTGATTTAAATAAATAAATAAATCATATCATTATCAAAAATGAACAAATTTATTTTTAGAATGATCAAGTTTGGTGTAAAATAACGTATGACTGACAGCATATTTTAACTAAATGAAAACACAGCTTATACAAAAATCGATCAATAGAGAAAAAAATCAAGGTATTTATGAAAGTTTGATAATTATACTAATTATAGATATCCTATTAGCACTAAGATTTCATGCAATGCATAAAATGGATGGTTATCATTAGGATATCCACAAAAAGATCAAGGATGGGATAATCTTATAAATTAGCTCACTATATAATTACATTGATTTATTTATTTTAGCCATTATCATTACATGTTGTTCACATCCTACCTAGAATCTTAGATAATATATAAGGCAAGGTTTTATTTATTTTATTTTCCTTGAGTGTTTTTTCTTTCTTTTCTTTTCTTACTGTATTCGTTCCTTTCTTCTTTTCTATTTGATTCCCTTCCTTTCTTTCTTTTTTTTTTTTCCTTCTTCTTCTCTATTTGACTAGCTAGGCTTTGATGTCCCTCCTTATCTCAATCCCCTTTTTCATAAGAATAAGATGAAATAGTTGGGATGTATAACCATTTTGTTGGGACTTAAAACTTCGATAAAATAATATGAAAATTAGCTTCTTACATCATATCAAATTATATAGCTAAAAACATATTGAAAAGCATTACTTGATTGCTAATGTAGTTGTGATTAGATATATGTTTTGCATGTAAGTTATCACAAAATGCCAGCTCATTTCATTGGCAAGCAATGCTCCTTTTATTTCAATTCCGAAATAGTGGAATGAAAACGAAAGATAATTTTATACAAAGAAAAAGAAAGGATTATATAAAAACCTTCAGGAGATTTTCCAAGCACCGTGCCAGAAACTGTGACTAATAATAGCAGCAGCACTATAAGAGAAAAAGCTTGTTTCTTCTTTGAATCCATGGTATCCAATGCTAATAGCCTGAGGATTAGTATTCAATTAAGCCTCCCATAGGAGCCCTATGATAGCTTGGCTATTTATAGATTGAGTCCATCAAGTTTTTTTTTAAAAAAAAACCTTTTGTAGAATTTATCCTCTATTTGTCAAATTTGTTATTTTGGGATAAAGACGATCTTACATTACAAATTGGCTATTTTGGAATATGATGATACCTTGCTTAATTAATATATAGAATCACTCCCTATTTGTAAAATTGATTATCTGGAATATGAAGATGACCTTGCTAGATGGGTATCGGAGGATACTTCCCAGTTCATTTTGCAATAAAAAATAAATAGAATTAACAAACAAAAAATGATCTCTTTCCAAAATAGCTAAGAAGCCAGTGACCAAAATGGAATACATATCATGACATGATGCAAATCCATTGAAATGAGATAGGCACTATTAAAGGCATACATAAAGAAAAAGGAAAGAAATAAAAAAAAATCATGCAAAAAAAGCATGAAAATTTCTTTATTAAAACAAATGCTTTGGAATGAAAAGAAATTTTGAAACTAGATTTAAATTTTCACCATAAATTAGACAAAAAGAAAGTTGACCACGCTCTTCAAATCCCTAAGTTGATCACGATTTTAAAATCTTTATAAATCTTCTATAAATGTTGTATGTGTATAAATGTTGTATGTGTAGAGGTGTTGCTCCAAAGAGTACATAAGTGAATATTTAGGATTTTAATTTTTATAATGTTAATTTAATTAATGACTACTTCCTAATTTACAAAATTTTTGAAACTATTTACGAATGTAGTACAATTTTGGCCATGCGTAGGGACTAAAGGATGGGGTGGAGAAATCATCAGTTATACTGATGATTTCATCCTAATTTTTTAAAAAATAAAATCATCAATATAACTAACAATTTCATCTTTTTTCGTTATTCTTTAAATGAATTTTTTTTAATAACCTGTCCTATGATAAAATAAAAAAATCATCATTGTGACTATCAATTTTTTGAAATAGTTGGTCACAATAATGATTTTTTAATAGTTTTTAATATAATTTTATAAGGAAAGTCAAAATTTAGAATTGAAAAAAATGTCTACCACCTGTAGAAATGCGAGATTCTGAATCCACATGTCTAATAGAGCGATCTCTTTTACTTCATCAAACAACTCTACTCTACTAAGTCAGTTGCTAGAGATATGTATCTCACATCATTTTCATATCATCATCATACTCAAGTTCCATGGGTATGTACCTTACAACTTCACCACAAACAGTGAGAAAATAATACGGCAAATGACAAAATTAATAAGAAAAGAATTAACATATGAAATTAATAAACACCATGAGCAAAAAATTTGCAAAAAATAATATGAATTAACATAACATAACAAATAAACATATATTATCCAAAATTTTTCTTAACAATTTAATAAAAAGTAGGCATAAATTAGCAAAAATGTAATATAACATTAAAAAAACCAAAATTAACATAAGACATAATGTTAGCAGACATGAACATAGAAAAATAGAAAATCTACAAATTAACATAATTAGCATTAATTAATTGAACAACTAAACAAATATTACCTCAAAAAATCAGAACGTGATAGGATGACAAGATGCAGCCATAGCAAAAGGTGGGACCAAAGAAGGGAGAAAGGAGAAAGGGACATGCGGGATGGGGGGGCTTGCTCGGCCATGGGGGGGGGGAGGGGGTATCACAATAAAAGTTATCAATTTTGTTTCAATTTATATTTTGTTTTAGCTTATAAAATGAAATATTTTGTTATTGGATCCTTTCGGCACTTCGTTTCAGAATATATATATATATATATATATATATATATATATATATATATATATATATATATATATATATATGAAAAGTATGTTCATAATTCATATTCTTCATAGATATTAATAACAACAGTAATAAAAATAAAGATAAAAGATAAAAATTATGTTCACAATTCATAAGTTTCATCATCAACAACAACTTACGAATAAGATAAAAAATAAAAATTTTGTTCATAATTCATTCTCTTCATCAACACCGTAAAGATGATGATCTTCATCTTCTGCTTGCATCATGAGCACTAATTTCTATATTCAAATTAGTGTCATCCTCATCATCAAATGCAACATCTTCTTTAACATCTAAAGTTAAAGCAGCTAATGGAGCTTCAATTGTCTTTCAACTTAAATCTTCTTCATCAAGAAGTCTAGGTTCTTCATAGATCCATTCATTTAATAAATCTATGTTATCAAGACTTATAGGATCCAAAAAGTCTTTTTTCTTCTTTAAATTCCTACAAAAAAAGAAAAAAAAATTATAGCTTATAAAATTAATTTGAGAAACATATAATGCACATAATAGCAAGATCTTTTTTACCTCTCCTGGAGCTTGAGATTGTATCTCACAAAGACTAAATTATTTAGTCTTTTACGTTCAAGCCTACTACATTTTTTGAAATAAATAAATTTAAATTTACTTTAGTTTCTTTCACATCCAGTTGCACTACAATATTGACTAAGGATTTTAATAGGAAACTTTTGAAGTTTTTGAGTGTCATTTCCAAATTGCTCCCATCATGCAACTAATTAGAAGGAGATTATTTATTAGTAACTTAAGAGAAGAAAATGGAAATCAATAAAAGTGAAAAGGATTATAGAAAAACCGATAGATGTATGGTTTCATTTTTTTGACATTATATATATATATATATATATATATATATATATATATATATGACTCTGAAAGATTTAAGAATTCACAAATTGGTCCTCGAAACATATTTTACTGAAATAGCCGGAACGGCCAAAACACACCGAAATGAATGAAAATTTTTTCAAAGCGAAACGTAGGGCTCATCGTTTCGGATAAGCCATCGAAACGAAATGTTTCAACTAAAATGGCTGAAACGAAACGAAATTGATAACTTTGATCACGATTAAGTGCTTGGGCTGCCCAAATTTTCTTTTTTTTCTAATTTAGTTCTTTTTATCTTCTTTTCTGAAATTATATTAAAAATTATAAAAAACACTTCATCAATGTGATCGATGATGCCATACAAACAATACAATTTGATTAAACTACTTCACATATGCAAAATCTAAATTAACAAAGGAAATATTTAGATTTTGAATAGGTATCTCTGGTTGGGTTCATCATTTTGAAAGTGGAATTGCCTATTTAGACTAGATTTGTCTTCCATCTTGTTTTCTCAATCATTGTTTGTTTTACTTGGTTCTTACTTATCATGATGCCTATTGAGACTAGAATGATATTTTATTCATGTATAACAAAAGTAGATGATCAGGGACTGTTAGACAAGTTACTTTCTATCCATCATAGTTTTCATTTATCTGACTTAACTTTTATTGAATTGATGGACTTAATTTTTATTAAAAAAACGGTCATGTTGGAAGTTTAAAAATGTTTGGTATTTGTGTAGACTAATCCTGTTTTATATTTAGTTAAAAGTCATCACTAAAGTCAGCAAGTATTTTGTTAAAAACAAATTTGCAGTGCTCTCAAGGATAAGTTATTTATGGACACCAATAACAATTTTAACCATATAACAAATAAAAAAGAAGAAACAACTAAGATTAGATGTCGGTGCCCCATCCTCTAGGGTCCACTAACAATAATCCCTGCGTACATGTGGTAATCAAATAGAGTTATACTAGCCTTTATATAGCGCTCCATAAAGATATATGGAACTCCAACAGATTATCGCAATTGGCAGACACTCAAAAATGTATCATGTTAAAAACTTTTTATTCCTACTCAATGTACATACACATCACCATAATTATCATTTTAATATTTTACATCATCTTGCTCAGACAATATTTTTCATGACATCCTTAGGAAGTTTATAAGATCACATTCACAATCGATAACACAATCACTGATACATAGATTATACTCATAATTCCATCCAAACATAAGTTTTTCTTTTATATTACGTATTCTGCCACATAGGATAAAAATAAATAGTGTCTCCCTCATTTAAATGGTAAAGATCAAAGTGATATAAAATAGAAAGTTTAAGATTATTTTTATAATTTTTTAAATTCAAGGACCAAAGTAACATAATCCCCTAAGTACAAAGGTTAATTATGTAGTTTAGCCAAAAAAAAAAAAATCAAAGCATGAAAAATAATAAATAAAGAAGACAAAAGGCAGAAAAAAAAAACAGCAGGGCATCCATTGAAGTTTTATCGAAAAAACAAAAAAGCATTGAAACAGGAAGTATAATTGCAAAGAATTAGAGAACAATGTTGGACTTATGCATATCAACATCTAGCTGAGCAAAGAATCCCAATAATAGGGCAATAGCAAAAGTTTTATTAAGCCCACAACAAAATTACACCAAATATCAGGCACAATTATACTAAATTCAAAATTCTTCAGCATGACATTCCTTTTTTAACAGAATTCTTCAGCATAATATTCAAAATGCAAAGAATAATTGTAGGATTGCAAAGGGCGCTTTCAATTTACACAATTACAACATGCACAAAAGCACATATATCAATACTAACAGATTTTTCCTGAATAAATTAATGAAAATTAACTTATTTTTATGAACCGATAATCAAGCAAGAACAATGGTTAAAAAAATTATATGATCAGCCAGATTTCTGTGATCCTTATTAACCAAGACCAATTAACTGAAATAAATTATCAGCAAAAAGCATTACAAAACAATCATCAAAAGTTGCAAAAAAAAAAAAAAACTAGAATTAAAGCATTAACATAATTTAACACCGAAAAAAAAAAAAGCAACAGTAGAATTATATTTGGAGTCAATGATCACCTAGCAAAAGACATCAGACATACTTGTTTAAAAGCTATCCTAAGATATTCATATTGAACCTAGAAGCCAAGAGTACGTACTTCCAGCAGACTCCTAAACATCCATTAGATGTCCAATATCTGTCCAACTCTTTTGAGGTCACGTATCCCAAATTCATCTAGGCATCTAGAGGCACTAATATCCACATCAACAACCAAAAGGGCTTTTAAGTTTCCAAAACATACAAAATGGTTGAGCACTAGTATACAAAAAGTGGTGCTATAAATACATTCATTTATATATTCATGTTTGCATATTTATCATTTACCAGAAATAAAGAAAGAAGCCAATAAACTTCCCCAGTTTTCTAGCCTTCCAAACTTTATCTACTAAAACATGTGATAGTCTATTAACTAATTCATGTTCAGAAAGCAATTTTTAAAAGCCTTAAGCCACAAAAACAAGGAAGCAAAAACCTGATCCCTCTTCTTTTACCTGCCTGAGTCAAGTCGCATCTTAGTTGCATGGTATGGCCTTACTAACAGAAAATACAAAAGAGAAAATCCATTTCTTAAGGAATACTATGAACAACAAAATCAGCTTTGCAGATTCAAAAATAAATCAGAATGGCTGATGTCATGATTTCTATTATACCGTTGTCATGATTTCTATTCTACCGTTGTCATCATGATAGTTGGAACTCATATTTTGGAAAATATTCCAGGGTTCAGTGGCCTAACCATATTCATCTCAAAGAATATGTGATAACTATTGTAAAGTGCTGACATAGAATGTTTGATTCCAGTTGACATCAGTGATCCCATGCCCGAACTGCTCACAACTTCGACCTCGCAATCAAGCCACCAGGGACCAGTTTGGATGCGGGTATATTTCATGTAGTATTACCATGTGGTCACTGTTATCATAGCAGTTGCTATGACAAAGTACATGGTGTTGTGGGCAAAGATGAAGATCCCCCATGTTTTCTTTGTTCCGGTAATGAATCCTAAAGGTTGAAACTATTGAGATTTTATCTAAATAAACTAATAGGTGTTTGTGGATGTGTTTAGAGAATAGCCGTGGACTCTTCCGTAGTAATTCTCACTTCAGAAGCTGAAGCGGTGCGATACTTCGATTCAAACTTTTGCCCGTTGCAAGTTCTGCCTCGAATATATTGCAAAGAGACACAACTGATATGTTGCGAAGAGACGCGACTCTCCGAGAATCGATGCATTCCAGGCATCAACGCTGTGGCTCTTAACCTCTATAAATACACATACAAATCAAACCATATCATACATCAGCTCTTATCTACAATCGAGTTTTCATTAGTGCTTTGGTGCAAACTCGATTAAAGACTTGTCGTATCCTATGGCATATTTGCTATTCACCCACAGAGCATTCGAGAGAATGCAAATAACGCTTAAGAAAAGTGTTCCGTATGTGATTCAAGCCGATGGTGTTATTGATTATCCTTATCTTTATCTCTCCTGGTCCCTTTCCTTATCTATATCTAGTCTTTCCATTTTCAAATTTCTCAACAATCTTAAGCGTTATCCGAATGGAGACCGAGACTACCGTATCTACCATCAAACTCATGAATCAAGACCTCGTGAGATTGGATCATTTTGATGGCACCAATTTCATACGATGGCAAGACAAACTGAAGTTCTTACTCACGGCGTTGAAGATCTTCTATGTGTTGGATCCGGATTTGGCATCTATTCCTGAGCCCACCACCGAAAACTCTCATGAACTTAAGGCCAAACAAAAGAAGAGGCATAAAGATGAACTCATATATTGTGGCCACATCCTCAACGTATTGTCGGATCGCCTCTATGACCTCTACACCACCACACAATCGCCGTGAAAGATTTGGAACACACTTGAATTTAAGTATAAGGTCAAGAAAGAAGGTACTAAGAAATTTCTCATCTCTAAATACTTTGATTTTAAGATGATTGATGAGAAAGCAATTCTTGCACAAGTACATGAGTTGCAAATTATGGTCAATAAGTTGGTGGCTTTGAAGATACAAGCTTCCGAACCTTTCCAAGTCGGTGTAGTTATTGCAAAGTTGGCACCATCTTGGAATGGATTTAGGAAGAAACTTCTTCACAACTCTGAGAATTATTCCTTGGAACAATTACAAAAATACTTTCGAATCGAGAAGGAATCGAGGGTGCGTGAAAAGCTTGAGAAAGTATATATTGAAATTTCAAAGGCAAATGATGCGAGCAATCATAAGAAGTTTAAGAAAACTAAAGAGAACAAACTTGGTCTCAAAAAGGATCAAGATACGTTCAAGAAATCCAATAAAAATAAGCTCTATATGAGTTGCTTTGTATGTGGCAAACATGGGCACTTTGCTCATGATTGCAGGCACCGAAAGGGGCAAACCAATAAGACAAATGCAACCGAAGTAGACGATGAGATCATTGCCACCATGATCGAAGTCATGATGGTCAGAGGCAAGGTTTTGATTGGTGGTATGATACTTTTGCCACCGTTCATGTTTTCTATGATAAGTCACTTTTCAAGACTTATATGGATATCACTGATGGATAAGAAATTCAAATGCGGAATGAAGGCCGATCCAAGGTGCTTGGGAAAGGAAGTGTGGATCTTCACTTCACATCCGGCAAGAATATCACTTTGATCAATGTGTGTATATGCCGGATATGAATAGGAATCTTGTTAGTGAAAATTTATTAGGCAAACCAGGGATTAAAAGTGTATTTGAGTCAAAAAAACTTATACTATCCTGCAATGGTATTTTTGTTGAAAAAGGCTATTCTACTGATGGAATGGTCAAGCTTTGTATTGTTGATAATAATAATAATACTAATAACAAGAGTGTGTTTTCTACTTATATTGATGATTCTGTTACTTTATGGTATAGTAGATTAGCACATATTGGTATTAGCACTATGAAAAAATATTAATTAAATGTGACATGATTCCTTACAATATTGATAATATAAGTTTAATCAATGTAAAATTTGCATTAAATCAAAGACGACTAAGAAGCCATTTCATAGTGTAGAGAGAAATACTAATTTTTTAGAACTTGTGCATAGTGATGTTTGTGAGTTAAATGGTATGTTAACTAGAGGTGGTAATAAATATTTCATTACTTTTATTGATGATTACTCTAGATATACATACATTTACTTACTTAAGCACAAAGATGAGGCTTTCCATACTATTAAAGTTTATAAAGCAGAAGTTGAAAATTAATTAGATAGAAATATTAAAATTCTTAGGAGTAATAGGGGTGGAGAATGTTTTTCTAATGATTTTAATGTGTTTTGTGAACAAAACGAAATCATACATGACTGTTTCGCACCATGCACACCCAAACAAAATGGGTTAGTAGAACGTAAAAATAGATCATTTCTAGAGATGATAAATGTCATGTTGTTGCATGCTGAGTTACCTTTTAGTTTATGGGATGAAGCATTATTATCTGCATGTCATATTCTTAATAGAATTCCTACTAAAAAGAATAAGACCTCTCCATATTAGTTGTGGAAAGGAAGAAAACCTAATATAGACTATTTTAAAGTGTGAGGGTATCTTGCTTATTACAAGAACACCGATCCTAAAAGGACCATGTTAGGTTCTTATGGAATTAGATGCGCTTTTGTAGGATATGCTACAAATAGCAAAGCCTATAGACTCCTTAATTTAGAGTCTAATATGATAATAGAATCTAGAGATGTCAAGTTCTTTAAAATTTGATCACTTTCAGAAAGAATTCTCAAAGTACCACAAATTAAGATTCTCGCAAGGAGAATACTTCAAAGGTTGTTGAAGAAGAACAACTAAAACTTTTAAAAAGTAAGAGAATCCAAAAGGTTAAAGATTTAGGATCCGAAGAGATAGATTCTCAACTCATTTATTTCTATTTGGTAGAAAAAAAGTCAAGAAAATTTTATTCGTAAGGTACCTATTGTTCTTTAAGTGGAAGACGATCCTAAAACCTTTAAGGAAGCAATGGCTTTGAGAGATTCTGCTTTTTGGAAGAAAGCTATTCAAGATGAGATGGATTCTATTATGTCAAACCACACTTGGGAGCTTGTCGATTTAACCAAAAGATCTAAGCCTATTGGTTGTAGATGGATGTTTAAGAAGAAGTATCATAGTGATGGTACTTTAAACACTTATAAGGCGAGACTAGTAGCTAAAGGTTTTCGATAAAAAGAAGGAACTGACTATTTTGATACATATGCACCTGTAGCTAGCATAACAATAATTAGAGTATTATTTGCATTGGATTCATTGCACAACCTTTATGTTCATCAAATGAATATCAAAATAGCATTCCTAAATGGTGATCTTGATGAGAAGATCTATATGGAACAACCAGAGGATTTTGTTCTACCGAATAATGAACATAAAGTGTGCAAGCTTGTTAAATCCTTGTATGGATTGAAACTAACGCCCAAACAATGGCATGAGAAGTTTGACTCTGTCATACTCTCAAATGGATTTGTTCACAATGTTTCTGATACGTGTTTATATACTAAAGTGCATGATGACTTTGTGGTATATGTATGCCTTTATGTTGATGATATGTTAATCATTAGCAATAAAATAAAAGGCATACAAGAAACAAAGAGGTTTCTATCATCTACTTTTGATGGGAATCAAGATGTTGTCAAATTATCTAATGATGAGAATCAAGTTAGAAACATTAGAGGGAAGGAGCAATCTGGTCCAGTACACATTGATGATCTATTACACATTAATGGAGGTCCAATTACAAGGGCTAGAGCTAAAAGGAGGAATGAAGCACTCAATGGGCTAATTGATGATATTTGGGCCAAAGTTCAACTTGGCACAGAATTAGAAGGAAAGAAACCATGCAGCCTAGTTAATTTAATTTATGTTTCAAATGGGCTGTATTAGTTTCTTAGTTCAGGTCTTTTTGTTTCTTTAAGTTGCTTGTTGAGTTGTTTTAGTTAACTAAGCCTATTCCAAAAACTTATGTTTATTTGGACCAATTTGTTTGGGTTTAGTTTTAGGCCTTTAGGGTTTTCTTTATCACTATATAAAGGTGTCATATGTAAAAACGAGGATAATCTTTAAGAAATCAGATCTTGGTGAGGTTATTCACTTTGTTGGTTCTTCATTGAACTAGAACTTATCAAGGGCAAATCCTTGTGGCATTCAAACTAACTTATCAATCGGTTTTTTTCATCGCCGATTGTCACGTCTTTCTTATACCAGGTTTTTTTCTCACAAATCTGATTTAAAGTTTTTCTGGACTTTTTGATATTCTTCTTATTCGTGGGTTTTGTGAGATCTTCTCACTGGGTTCACATCAGATTGGTATCAGAGCCACAATTAAATCTAAATCGGTTTGATTGTTTTGTGCTATTATTCATTTCGTTGCTGCATTTGCTTGAATCTTCTATTTGCTATATTTATTTTTCATTGTGTCCATTAATCTTCTTGTCATTGTGTCTATTCATCTTTTTTGTGACTATTTATTTTTCATTGATGTTCATCTTCTTTTTGTCTGTTCTTCTTTATTGATGAAACTTTGTTAATTTTTTCTATCCTATCAAGCTTTGATTTGCCTCATTGTTACAAAGGTTCAAAAAAAAAGTTTTAGAAAAGATAAAACAAAAAAAGGAATGAAAGGATATCTAAAAAAAAAGAGAAGAAGAAAAGTTAACGAGGCTTATTTTTTTAAGTAAACAAGGACAAATTGAGTTGCTTTTGTTGATTCCTTTCATTTGAATTTCTTGTTCTGATCATTTCATGCCTAAAGAGATACCAAATCTTCCTTTAGATTTAGAAGTTGTGATCATTTCATTTGCCAATTCAAGTTCAATTCAAAAAATCTGGTATTATTTCATTCAAAATTTGTTATCTTCTGATATCTTTAAAATTTGAAAATTTGTTATTATTTCATTCAAAATCTGATATCTTCAAAAAATTTAAAAATCTAGTATTATTTCATTGAAATCTTCCTTCAGATTCATTGAGTAACTTGTTACACGTTACATTGGTTGTTTCAAGTTAGTTTGGTTGTTACAAGTTAGTTCTGATTTAAGTTTCTTAGTTCTTTAAAGAATTGACTTAAGTAAATCGAGTGGTAAAAGGCATGAGTGATTACGTTATAGTTAAAAGCCTAAAAGAGAGTGAAAACACTTGGCGAGTGAATATTAGTTTGGGTTAAAACACTTGGGGGGGACTTGTGTAAACTTTCTCTTTGTGAATTTTCAGCAAGTTATTATAATGGCCTCAAGTGGTGAAGGAGGAAGGGCGAGAGAGACCCTAGAACAACGTGTCATAAGACAACACTTTGAATGTTTGGAAATTAGATTTGGTCAAATATTAGATAGAATGGAGAGGCAAGATGCTGCAATTGCTGATTTGAGAAGAAACAGAGTTGTTGAAGTTTCCAATGTTTAGAGGCGTGTGAGACAACATAATTATGATGAGCATGATGATGAGGATGAGGATAATGATGAATCTAATGATAGAGCATCCAATAACAGATTTGGTCATCCTAGAGTTGCTAGAGGTGTTCAAAGAGGAAGAATGGTAGCAAATGTTGATAGAAACTTAGGAAGTATTAAAATGAAGATTCCTTCATTCATGGAAGAAGTAATCCAGAAGCATACTTAGAGTGGAAAAAGAAAGTGAAATTGGTGTTTGATTGCCATAAATATTCTGAAGAGAAAAAGGTGAAACTTGCTGCTATGGAGTTTGCTGATTATGCTATTGTTTGGTGGGATCAGCTTGTTTTGAATAGAAAAAGAAATCGTGAGAGACCTATTGATACATGGGATGAGATGAAATCTATCATGAGGAAGAGGTTCGTTCCATCTCATTATTATCGAGTTGCACCAGTAGTTGCAAAGTCTAACTCAAGGGTCTAAGAGCGTGGAAGAGTACCATAAAGAAATGGAGATTGCCATGATTCTTGCTAATGTAGAGGAGGACAGGGAAGCAACCATGGCACAATTTTTGAGAGGTTTGAATTCTGAAATCGCAAATGTAGTTAAGTTGCAGCATTATGTGGAGCTTGATGACATGGTGCACATGGCAATGAAAGTTGAAAGGCAACTCAAAATAAGGGGTTCAACAAAGCTTGGGCAGAATTCTAGTTCATCCACTTGGAGATCTAGTTGGAGCAAAAGGGATGAAAAGGTTGATTCTAAGAGTAAGCCCGAACCATCTAAGAACAAGGATGCAGGTTCTACTTTGATTAAAGGTAAAGAACCAGCCCAAACAACTAGAAATAGAGATATCAAATGTTTTAAGTGTTTGGGAAGGGGATATATTGCATGTCCAAACCAAAGGGTAATGATTTTGAGAGGAAATGGTGATGTTGAGACTGAAAGTGAACCAAAAGATAATAATTCCATACCACCATTGGAGGAGAGTGATGGAGCGGAGTATCCGGTTATAGAAGAAACACTTGTTACAAGGCGTGCTTTGAGTGTGCAAATGAAGGAGGATGATGCACAGCGAGAGAACATCTTTCATACTCGCTGCCACATTCAAAATAAGGTGTGTAACATGATTATTGATGGGGAAAGTTACACTAATGTAGCTAGCACTACCTTGGTTAAAAATTGAACTTACCTGTCATTAAACATCATCAACCTTATAGGCTATAATGGTTGAATGAATGTGGAGAAGTTAGGGTCAATAAGCAGGTAATGGTGTCATTTTCCATTGGTAGATACCATGATGAAGTGCTTTGTGATGTGGTGCCAATGCATACTAGTCATTTACTTTTGGGCAGGCCTTGGCAATTTGATAGGAAGGTCATGCATGATGGGTTTAAAAATAAGTATTCTTTTGTGATGCATTGCAAACCTATAATTCTTGTACCATTGACTCCTAGACAACTGTATGAAGGACAAATAAGGATGAAAAATGAGTGTGAGAAAAAAAAAGTGAGAATAAGAAGAGTGAAAAAAAATAGTAAAAGCGAGAAAGAAAAAGAAGAGTGTCAAGAGCAAGAGAGAACAAAAGGCAGTTTTTATGCAACAGAAAGTGAGGTTAAGAAAGCTTTCTATTCCAAGCAGCCAATGATTGTACTTTTGTACAAAGAGGCTTATTTCAATGCCAACGATCTTAACCCTACTTTGCCTAGTGTTGTTAAGTCTATTTTGCAGGAATTTAAAGATGTCTTTCCTGTTGAGGTTCCCGATGGCTTATAACCATTAAGGGGAATAGAGCATCAAATTGATTTCATTCCAGGAGCATCCATTCCTAACCGGCTAGCATAAAGAAGTAGCCCCGATGAAACAAGAGAGCTTCAAAGGCAAGTTGAAGACTTGTTAAAAAGGGGGTATGTTAGAGAAAGTATGAGCCCTTGTGCATATCCCATTTTACTTGTGCCAAAAAAGGATGGGAGTTGGAGGATGTGTGTTGATTGCAGGGCTATCAACAAGATGAATTGCATGGTTCTTGCATTTTCTCTAAAATTGATATAAAGTCTAGTTATCATCAAATTCGTATGCGTGAGGGTGATGAGTGGAAAACAGCTTTCAAGACTAAGCATGGTTTGTATGAATGATTAGTTATGCCTTTTGGGTTAACTAATGCCCCCAGTACATTCATGAGACCAATGAATCATGTCTTGCATGCTTTTATTGGAAAGTTTGTTGTTGTGTATTTTGATGATATTCTTATTTATAGCAAAAGCTTAGATGAGCATCATGATCATTTACAAAAAGTTCTAAGTGTTTTGCGATATGAGAAGTTGTATGCTAACCACAAGAAATGTTCTTTTTGCACTAGTCAGATTGTATTTCTTGGCTATGTTATTAGTGCTAAGGGAATAGAGGTTGATGAAGAGAAGGTTAAGGCTATTCGAGAATGGCCCACACCAAAATCCATAACTGAAGTTTGTAGCTTTCATGGGTTGGCTAGCTTCTATAAGAGGTTTGTTAAGGATTTCAACACTTTAACTGCACCCTTGACTGAAATAGTTAAAAAGAATGTTGGGTTTAAGTGGGGTAGTGATCAAGATTCGGCTTTTAACTTAATTAAGGAAAAGTTGATTTCAACACCTTTACTTGCTTTACCTAACTTTGCTAAAACATTCGAAATTGAGTGTGATGCTTCAGGTATAGGTATTGGAGTGGTGCTAATGCAAGAAGGCCGACCCCTTGCTTATTTTAGCAAGAAACTAAGTGGACCCGCTTTGAACTATTCAACTTATGACAAGGAGATGTATACCTTGGTGAGAGCCTTAGAGACTTGGTAGCATTACTTGTGGCCCAAAGAGTTTGTTATTCACACTGATCATGAACCTTTCAAGCATTTAAAGGGTCAAGGTAAGTTGAATAGACGCCATGAAAAATGGGTGGAGTTCATTGAATCATTTCCTTATGTGATCAAATACAAACAAGGTAAGAAAAATGTAGTTGCAGATGCTTTGTCTCGAAGGTACACCTCGATTTACTTTGAACACTAAGTTGCTAGGATTTGAATACATTAAAGATTTATATTCTAATGATCTTGATTTTGCAAATGTGTTTGAAGTTTGTGAGCATGCTGCATTTGAAAAGTTTTATAGGCATGAGGGATTCGTTTTTAGGGAAAATAGATTGTGTGCCTAGTTGTTCATTAAGAGAATTATTAATCCGAGAAGCTCATGGTGGGGGACTAATGGGACATTTTGGAGTGAGGAAAACTTTAGATGTTTTAGTTGAGCAATTTTTTTGGCCTCACATGAAAAGAGATGTAGAGAAGAATTGTGAGAGATGCATTACTTGTAAACATGCCAAATCTAAATCTTTACCTCATGGATTGTATAAACCTTTACCAATTCCTAAAGAACCTTGGGTAGATATTTCCATGGACTTTGTTTTAGGATTACCTAGGTCAAAAAGGGGTATGGATTCTGTTTTTATCGTTGTGGATAGATTTTCTAAAATGACTCATTTCATTCCTCGTAGGAATATGGATGATGCTAACTATATTGCTGAATTATTCTTTAGAGAGATAGTACTACATGGAGTTCCAAGGAGCATTGTTTCTGATCATGATACAAAGTTTCTTAGCTATTTTTGGAAGACATTGTGGGGTAAGCTAGGTACTAAGCTTATGTTTTCAACAACTTGTCATCCACAAATCGATGGACAAACCGAGGTAGTTAATTGAACCTTGTCTACTTTATTCATGTTATCATACAAAAAATTTGAAAAATTGGGAGGAATGTTTGCCTCATGTTGAATTTGCTTATAATAGATCTATACATTCTGCCACTAACTTTTCACCTTTTGAAGTGGTGTATGGCTTCAATCCGTTAACCCCATTGGATCTATTACCTTTGCTTATTGATGAGCAAGTTAACCTAGATGGTGAACGAAGGCAGAATTGGTGAAGTACTTGCATGAAAAAGTTTGGTTGCAAATTGGAAAGAGAACTAAACAATATACTAAGCAAGCCAACAAGGGATGAAAGAAAGTAATCTTTGAACTTGGATATTGGGTTTGGGTGCATCTGAGAAAAGAGAGATTTTCAGCAAAATAGCATACTAAGTTGCATCCTCAAGGAGATGGACCATTTCAAGTCATTGCTCAAATGAATGATAATGCTTACAAGCTTGACTTACGAGGTGAGTATAATGTCAGTACTACGTTTAACGTTTTTGATCTTTCTCCTTTTGATGTAGATGATAAAGATTCAAGGACAAATCCTTTTGAGGAAAGAGAGAATGATGGGAATCAAGATGTTGTCAAATTAGCTAATGATGGGAATCAAGTTAGAAACGTTGGAGGGAAGGAGCAATTTGGTCCAGCACACATTGATGATCCATTGCACATTAATGGAGGTCCAATTACAAGGGCTAGAGATAAAAGGTGGAATGAAGCATTTAATGGGCTGATTCATGATATTTGGGCCAAAGTTCAACTTAGCACTGAATTAGAAGGGAAGAAACCATGCAACCTAGTTAATTTAATTTATGTTTCAAATGGATTGTATTAGTTTCCTTAGTTCAGGTCTTTTTGTTTCTTTAAGTTGCTTGGTGGGCTGTTTTAGTTAACTAAGCCCATTCCAGAAACTTATGTTTATTTAGACCAATTTGTTTGTGTTTAGTTTTAGGCCTTTAGGGTTTTCTTTATCGCTATATAAAGGCATCATATGTAAAAATGAGGATAATCTTTAAGAAATTATATCTTGGTAAGGTTATTCACTTTATTGGTTCTTCATTGAACTAGAACTTACCAAGGAAAAATCTTTGTGGCATTCAAATTGACTTATCAATCGGTTTTTTCCATCCCCGATTGTGGCATCTTCCTTATACCAGGTTTTTTCATCATAAATCTGATTTAGAGTTTTTCTGGTGTTTTTGATATTATTCTTATTCCTGGGTTTTGTGAGATCTTCTCACTGGGTTCACATCAACTTTCAAGATGAAATATCATGGACAAGTTGATACTATTTTGGGCATCAAAGTGAAACAAAATAGTGGAGGTTTTGAACTTGGTCAATCACATTATGTTGAGAAAGTGTTATACAAGTTCAAACATTTGAAGTTCAAAGAAGTGAACATCCCGTTCGATCCAAGTCTAAAGCTTGAAAAGAATAGTGGATAAGCCGTGGCTCAACTTAAGTATGCAAGTGCTATTGGTTGTCTAATGTATTTGATGCAATGCACTAGACCCGATATAGAATTTGTAGTCAGTAAGCTTAGTAGGTTTACTAGCAACCCGAGTGTAGAGCATTTGAAGGCTATTGGTAGAGTCTTTGGTTATCTTCTGAAAACCAAAAGACTATGTCTACAATACTCTAAATTTCTTACTGTATTGGAAGGATATATCGATGCAAGTTGGATATCGAGTATGGGAGATAGTAAATCTACCACTGGTTGAGTGTTTACACTAACGAGTGGTACAATATCTTAAAAATCCAAGAAACAAACTTACATTACATACTCAACAATGGAGTCAGAGTTTGTGGCTCTAGCTTCAGCAGGACATGAGGCTGAGCGGTTAAGGGATCTTCTATTGAAAATTCCATTGGCTTGTAAGAATATTTCAACCGTATTGATACATTGTGATAGCTAAGCTACTTTAGCTAGAGCATACAATGAGGTGTACAATGAAAAGTCTAGACACTAAAGGGTTTCTAAGAAAAAATCCTTTTTTGATATCATATTTTTATTTTTAAAAATATCTTACCAGCACCAAGGAATTTATCCCTTAGTAAATCTTTAAGGGACTGAACTTTCCTTACAAATTCCTTGCTAAAAATTGTTTAACTAACCACTCATTGATCCCTTGCAGATTACCAAGGTATTTTTAAGGAATTTATCAAGAAAAATATATTCCTAGCAAATCCCTTAGATATTCCTTACTAAAATTAGATTTTAAATGTAATTTAAAATCCCTTGAAAATTCTTTTGTAATCCTTTGATAATTTTTTGAGGGATATATCCTTGGTGATGTCCCTTAGTGAAAGGCTGATTTCTAGTAGTGTATGAATTTAATCAAAAATTCTAATTATATTAATTTTTAACTTAATTTAGTCAAATTATATTTTAATTTAAAGTGAGGTAGCCTGAATCTCACATTTGGGACCTTTATACTTTTAAACTTTCATATTAACCATGAGTTTATCTTTTCATTCCAAATTGATCTATCTATCCGTCTATCTCTTCGCTAGCATTTAGAATTATAAAATTTATAAAAATTTTTCATTCCAAACATAATTTTTTTATAAAATTTATATTTAATTATATTTAGAATTTGTGTGTATAAATTTTGTAAATTATGCAAACATTTTAAGTGACATAATTGTGCATAAAATTTAAATAATGTCTAAGTGATAAATATTTTTGAATAATTGAGGAATAGCTACAACATCCTTAATTATAAAATTATATAATAAAGTTAATAATCACATAAATAATAGACATTAATTGTAATTAATTATATGAATATAATAAAATTTATTCCATAAAAAATTTTATTATATTTGTATAATTAATTAGGATAAAATATCAAATTATATTTTTCTAATCTACCCACATGAATTAGAAAAAAAGAAACATAATTTGATGGCTTTATCATACAGACTTAAGTGAATCTAATTGAATTAGAGCTTTAGCCCACATACAAGTTTTATGTTAGTAGATTCACTATTTTCTAATGCATGATTTACATTGGTAAAGCATATTTATTTATTAGCCTCAATTTGGGTAATAAGCATGTATGTTTAATTTTGCTGTCATGCAACCTGTAAATTTTTCTTATATAAAATATGATATACCTAAATTGAGGGATGATTACTATAAAGTTTGGAAGAAGATAATTCTTTTTCATTTGTGGTAGATGGATATTGATTATGCTATAAGAAAGAATGAACCACCTTCAGTAACTTAGACCAACACTGCTGGTTAGATTACAAATTATGAACGTTGGGAGCGATCTAATCGCTTGAGTATAATGTTCATACAGATAAAAATCACTACTAGTATACGTGGTTTAGTCGATCAGTATGAGAATGTCAAGGAGCTACTAATGGCCATTGATGAGCAATTCCATACTTTAGACAAAGCTCTTGCCAACATCCTAATTTTGAAGTTCTCAGCTTTGAGGCTCATTGGAGTGAGAGTTGTGCATGAGCACATTATGCAAATGAGGGACATTGCAGCTCAACTGAAGACTCTTGAGGCTGAAATGTCTGATCCTTTTTAGTGCACTACATTTTAAACACTCTTCCATAGCAGTATGGACCACTTAAGATATCTTATAACACATATAAGAAAAAATGGTCAATCAATGAACTTTTGATCATGTGTGTTCAAGAAGAGGATAGACTGGTGATGGAATTGAGTGAGAGTGCAATGCTGACTACAAATGGTAAGGATCGGGCATAGGCCAAGAGGAAGGGTAAAAGTAAAATACCACCCCAATCTAACATTAAGAAGGAATATAAGTATTTCTTCTTTAAGAAGAAGGGACACATGAAGAAGGATTGCATCAAGTTTAAAACTTGGCTTAAAAAGAAAAGTAAAACAATCTCACTTGTCTGTTATGAATCTAATATGGCTGATGTTAATTATAACACATGATGGATTGATTCTGGTTCTATAATCTACATTTGCAATACTTTGTAGGGTATGCAAAACTTAAGGAAACCAGTGGGAAGTGAGCAGTATATCTCTTCAGAAAATAAGATGTGCTCACATGTTGAAGCTATAGGGACATGCACTTTTAGTTTTAGTAGTGGTTTTATTTTATATTTAGAAAGGACCTTTTATGTGCCTAGTTTTTTTAGGAATTTAATTTCAGTTTCAAGACTTGTACCTCTGGGTTATTCCTTTAACTTTTCATATACATTTTTCAGTTTATATTATAAATCTGAACTTGTTGAGAATTGTACTTTGTCTAATGGTCTTTTAAATATTAATTTGCAAAATGATACCACTCACGATGTGATGCATGTTAGGGTTAGCAAGAAAAGATGTGTTGTAAATGATAACTCTTCCATGTTGTGGCACCAAAGATTGGGACATATCTCCATAGATAGAATCAAGAGGTTAGTGAATGAAGGAGTACTCGGTACTTTGGACTTCACTGACTTTGATACTTGTATAGACTGCATTAAGGGCAAGCAGACCAATAAGTCAAAGAAAGGTGCCAAGAGAAGTTCAGACCTTTTAGAGATTATATACATAGACATTTGTTATTCGGATATGGACTTTCATGGTCTAAAATACTTCATCTCCTTCGTTGATAACTACTCACGATTTATGTATCTATACTTGCTTTACAATAAAAATAAACCATTGGATGTCTTTAAGGTTTTTAAGGCAAAAGTAGAGACACAATGTGAAAAACAAATCAAAATTGTGAGATCTGATAGAGGAGGTGAGTATTATGAAAGATACACCGAATATGGACAAATGCCTGGTTCATTTATGAAGTTCCTTCAAGAATATGGGATTATTACCTAATACAGTTTATCTGGCTCACCTGATCAGAATGGTGTAGTAGAAGAAGAATCGAACATTGATGGACATGGTGAGGAGCATGATTAACAGCTCCAAGCTGCATAAGTCCTTGTGGACAGAAGCTCTCAAGACGGCCATGTACATATTGAATCGGGTTCCAACTAAGGCTGTACCTAAAATACCCTTTGAGTTATGGAAAGGTTAAAAACTAAGTTTGCAATATGTATGCGTATGGGGATGCCCATGTGAAGTGACAGTGTACAATCCACAAGAGAAAAAGCTAGACCCTAGGACCATTAGTGGGTATTTTGTTGGATATGCCGAGAGGTCCAAGGGATATAGATTTTACTGTCCATCTCATATAACTATGATAGTGGAATCAAGAAATGCCAATTTTTTTAAGAATGACTTGATCAGTAGGGAGTGATCAATTGCAGAGCATGATTCCTGAAAAGAAACATTCTGATGCTTAACCTTCCACTTCAAGTGACAGACTGATTATCATTCATAGTGCTCCTCAAGATCAAATGGGCATTAGACAACCAGTTGTTAAAATTTCATAATTTGTTGATAATGAACTAGTAGATCCAGTCTCTCATAAGTTACCAGAGATAGTTGAACAATCAACTTCATGAGAGGAGGTTATTACAACATTAAGAAGATCTACAAGAGAAAAGAAATCAGCAATTTCTAGTGATATATTGTGTATCCTCAAGAGTCGGACTATAATATTGGAGCTAAAAAAGATCCTAAAATGTTTTCATAAGCCATGAGTTGTAAAGAATCCAATTTATGGTATGATTCTATGAAAGATGAGATGAATTTTATGACATTTAATGGAGTCTAAGATCTTATTGAGTTGTCTAATGGAGCAAAAGCCATTAGCTGCAAATGGATCTTTGAGACCAAGAAAGACTCGTTAGGTAACACTGAGCGATATAAGGCAAGACTCATTGCTAAGGGATTCACTTAAAGGAAGGGAATTGATTACAATGAGACATTTTCTTCTGTATCCAAGAAAGATTCCTTTCGCATGAGGTGAAACAATTTCTCTTTGAGAATTTTGACATGAAAAAAATGGGTGATGCCTCTTATGTCATTGGCATTCAGATTCAAAGAGATAAACTTCGAGGTGTTTTTAGTCTATCTCAAGAAACCTATATCAACAAAATCTTAGAGAGATTTTGGATGAAAGATTGTTCATCGAGTATAGCTTCCATTGTCAAGAGTGACATATTCAATTTGAGTCAGTGCCCAAAGAATGACTTTGAGAGGGAGAAAATGAAAAATATTCCATATGCCTCAATTTTTAGTAGCTTGATATATGCCTAGGTCTGTACAAGGCCTGACATAGTATTTGCAATTGGGATGTTAGGGAGATATCAGAGTAATCCAAGTTTGTACTACAAGCAAGCTACTAAGAAGGTGATAAGGTATCTTCAGGGTACCAAAAGATTACATGCTTATGTTCAGACGGACTAAAAATTTGAAAGTGATTGGCTACTCTGATTCCAACTTTGCTAGCTGTGTTGATTCTCGAAAGTCAACATCTGGATATATATTTATGTTTGCTGATGGAGCTGTATCTTGCAGGAGCGCCAAGTAGACTTTGACTGCTGCTTTCATCATGGAAGCCGAGTTCGTGTCATGTTTCGAGGCTACTTCGCATGGTGTATGGTTGAAAAGTTTTATTTCTAGGCTTAGCATTATGGATTCTATATCTAGGTTATTGAAGATTTATTGTGACAATTCAGCTGTAGTAATTATGGCCAAAAACAACAAGAGTGGTAGTCAAAGCAAGCACATCGATATCAAATATTTAGCCATAAGACACTACAAGAAAAAATAAATTTAGCGATAAAAAAAATCCATCGCTAAAAGTATACATTTCATCGCTAAACTTATATAGCGACGGAATTACGATGGATAAAATCCATCTCAAAATTCTCCTCGCAAATATTTAGCGACGGAATTTAAATCCGTCACTAATCTTAGCGACCGAATTAGCGATGGAACAATTTTCATTGCTAATTAGCGATGAAATAATTTTCGTCACTAATTAGCGATGGAATAGCGATGGATTTTTTCCTCATTGCTAATTAGCAAGGGATATAATTCCATCGCTAATTAGCAATGGATTAGCAACTGACTTGTCATCTATTGCTAATTAGCGAGGGATATAATGCCGTCGCTAATTAGCGATGGATTAGCGACTGATTTTTCATCCGTCACTAATTATCGCTAATATTTTTTAATAATTTATTATTTTTAATTTATTTTATTTTTATAATTTTAAATTTTAATTTAATGAAATGCAAATATTTTTTAAAAAGAAGTCATGAAATATATATTAAAATATCTTACAAACAAATATTTTTACAATAAACATCAAAACATGATAAATATCCAATAAAATTCAGTAATTAAAATATAGTTCTACATGCTATCAGAATGAGGTGGATCTCTCTATGGAGCTGGAGCTGAAATATGGTCAGAACGAGTCATCTATGCTATCAGCTATCGCATCTCGAGTTGAAATTCTTCATGCATTTCTTCTCGCATATGCTACCTCAGCATAATCTGAACCTCCTATGACATTTCTTGCTTAATAGTAGCATGCAATTGCTCTACACTAATATTCTGTGATGTGGTAGTAGAATGAAAGGAGGAGGTACCAGTGTAGAAATGTGATGCCTTAGTGCCCATCCCGTATACGTGCTATTTTTTTTAGCCACCAGCTTCTAAAAATAACTGCCTTAAATTT
Source organism: Calamus simplicifolius (assembly GCA_900491605.1). Taxonomy (NCBI): domain Eukaryota; kingdom Viridiplantae; phylum Streptophyta; class Magnoliopsida; order Arecales; family Arecaceae; genus Calamus; species Calamus simplicifolius. Next base: position 84,239 of record UESW01004641.1, on the reverse strand, counting down.
GGCTCACATGACTCATTAGATCCCTCCACTGGCTGAGAAGCAGTCTCTCTGAGGGCTGCACTCGATCCTACAATACAAATTTTGACACAAAAAAAAATATAAATTACGTGAGATTAATCGAAAAAGCAAACAAACAAATTTTTAAATATAAAGAACTATCGGGTTTGGTAAATACTTACTATGATAGCCTTAGACCGCTGATCCACATACTCAATTCCTAAGGCAGTTTTTCTAGTATGTATAACCTCAAAAAGTTCTATAGGATTTGGTTCACGTCCTAACTCTTTTGCCAGATCATAGAAAAAAAAACAAAGAAAATATATTAACTATAATATTACAAGCATATAATACATATGTAAATAAAAACAAAAACATTAATATACATTTTATAACCTTAATATATAAATAAATAATAAATTTAAATGAATTTATCATGATCAATATACCATCCGCACGCTATGCTCCACCATGGATATAGAACCCGCTGTATGTCGTGAGGGACCTGAACCTGAGCCGCCCGTCTCACTAAGTTTGTTCTTTAAGGCAATAGTAGATCGCTACTTGAACTCAAGAGTGGACCATTCTTTCTGCCAACTATCCCAAACATATTTTGGAATTTGTGATGGTTTACTGCCAGATGCTCTCCACTTGCTCAAAGTGTCCCTGTAACATGTAGCAACCTGTTGTAACCATCTGCGCTTGATTACACTCTCAAGATCTGAATCCCAAGTAAATTCCTTCTAAAATAGAAACAAATAAAAAACAATATATAAGACTTTTATTTGACTGGCAACATTTGTTGGCCCAGATGGCAACCCAAGAGGGGGGGTGAATTGGGTTCTTAAAAATTTTAACCTTTTAAAACTATTGGCTTTGAAATAATTAAGTGCAGAATAAATTTCAATCACAAATGAAGAGATAGAGAGAGAGACAATTAAAGCACGGCAAACACAAGAATTTTATAGTGGTTCGGTGTATCCAACACCTACGTCCACTCCCAAGTTCCACTTGGGTCCACACTATAATCAACTAGATTACAGCCGAGTTGTTTTACAAGATCACAACTCAAAACTTGTTGTTTCCCAGGGATCACAATGAACCCAGCTGGTTTTCCGGGCTCACCAGCACAAAACCCTAACACAAGCTAATCTAGCTTGTCCCGAGGTATACTACCTCCACTAATTCAATCCCCCTGATTGAACTAGCAAAAACAAGAAAGAATAATGTTTACAATAACACACAGCTCCTTAAATAAGCAAATATTCAAAGTAAATAAACAAGTTTAGAAAAGCCTGATTTGAAGATGATTGGATTTGAGCTTTTCTTCTTTTCTTCTTTTCCTCTTCTCTTTTGAGATGTTGAATCAAGCCTCAGCTCCGATTCTTCACAGATGTTGCAGATGAGAAGTTGGGAAATCACAAAAATATAGCTTTTTCTCCTTTTGGAAAATCCTCTGATTTTTCAAGTTGAACGCCTTGGATTTCTCTTTGAGCTTTTTGGAGTGGAAGAATTTGAACGTGGATTCTTTTCTCTTGATTTCTTGCTCAAGACCTCTCGGATTTTTTCAATATGATTTCTATATTTTCCGTTTTCCTCTTTTTTTTTCAAACGAACGCTCTTCCCCCTTTTATAGATTCTGTTTAATCCATTTTTGGGTGTGAAACTAGCCGTTGGAATGTACCTGAAAGTTTTTCCATACATGAAATATAGCCGTTAGGGGTTAGGTAAAGAAAATATTACCGTTTGAGCTGATCTGGCAATTTAAAAATCCATTCCTGACAGGTTGGAGTCGGCTCCAACTTTTCAGGTGTCGGCTCCAAGACGTGTATCCAAAAATAGAAAGTTCTGAGCTCGTTGAGGAGTCGGCTCCGAAAAAGTAAAGTGTCGGCTCGCCATGTTCAGGTGTCGGCTCCAAGAGACTGTAAGTGTCGGCTCCAAGGTAGTCAAAAATCATGCGTTCTGTCCTGTGTCGGAGTCGGCTCCAGACACTGTAAGTGTCGACTCCAAACTCTGGGTGTCAGCTCGAAACTCTGGGTGTCGGCTCTGGACCGTATCAAAAATCAAAAAGACATTTGATTGGCCATGGGGTCGGCTCCAGACTTTCTAGGTGTCGACTCCAGGTTCTGAATTTTGAAACTTACCTTTGGCACTTGATTCAAAACACGTTTCTTGATGCCTTTTGATTAAACAATTATTTTTAAGCCTGAAACACTTGTTAAATTTATTAGTAACACAATGAATATACTCAATTCCTTTATTAATCATCAAAATCAATAATTGGGTCAATAATCTCCCCCTTTTTGATGATTATAAAAATATTGAGTATATGCATAGGATTCTCAAATCAAAATTTTCAAAGATGTGATCCTCACAGGTAAGCTCCCCCTGAATAAGGTAGCTCCCCCTATGAAGTTTAATTTAACAATTGTTCTTCCTTTTGCTTTACATTTTAGTGTTTGATACCTAGAATTCAGTTATATCAATTTTCACTTAAGCTTATTTAAATTAATGCATATCCAAAATAATTTAATACCAATCAAATACCAATCAAAGCATAACTAATCAATGCATATACGACATAACTTTCTTCCCCTTTTTTGTAATCAACAAAAAGATTAAGAAGAGTAAAATTATAAAATTGATAGATCAAAAGATAATTACATCAAAAAGTCCTGGTATTACAAAGTGAAACTGAACTTTGTCAAACATCAAACTATACATCATTACATTAAGATTTCAAGATAAAACATCAAACAACAGCTTACACTTCATTGAATCAAAAACTGTACTTCATTACATGATAATCAGATTAGTTCTAATAATCCTTTGTAAACGTTCTAAGATTTTTTCCATCCCTTCACTCTGAGTCGCTACAAATTATTTTAATCTTTTATCAACAAATGAGCATACAGTCATGATCTTATCTTGAAGTTCAGCATTGCATCTGGAGTAGGTTTCAGAGTCTCCACAAATATCCTTAAGTTCTTCAAATATGTTCTTTAGATCATTCCTTAAGGATTCAGCAGATGAGCAAGAGTGGACTCAATTTTACTAATGCGATCATCCAAAGAATAAAGAGTCTCTTTTAAATTCATAAAATAGCTGTCAAACTCAGTCTTCATTTCTTCCTTCTGAGCAGCAAGTAGACTTTTAAGTTGCTCCAATTGAATGTCTAAAAATCCGACAGAAGACATGGGTAGTTGAACAGGAATTGGAGCAGGAGCAGGAGCAGGACTGCCAGGCTGTGGAGAAGGAACCCTCACAGACGGACCAGCCTCAAAAGGTGCTGAAGACCTCATTTCAAACTGCCTTTCCTCTCCCATTGTCCATTAACCTTCACAAATCCCATCCGATGAACTGTAGCCAAACTATAGTAGTCAGTATGCCTAAGGTTCTTGGAAGGCTCATTATCCAAAATCACAACTCCTTGGCTCCTGAAAACCATAGTCAAAATCATACCGTAGGGTAGGGAAGATCTCCTTTTTCCTCCAGCCTCGGCCATATAGAAAATCATCATTGCAGCAAGGTTTATGGGTTGACCAGTCAACACACTATCCATTACCACTATGTCTCGCTCGAGACATACTCAAATTGTCCGATCTTAGGGAATAAAATCCTGCTGCAAATATTATGAAGTAACCTCAACTCCAAGGGCAATTGGTTAGCCCTAACCTCTTCAAATTCTGTTACTTCTCTCCCTAACATCCTTGACAGAGCATCTGACCTCTCACTGTGAATATCTGCTGCTAATCCGATGATAGGAATGCTTAGAAGATTTCCTAATTTCTGAAAAGTAAGGTGGATTCTTTTACCTCTAACAGAGCTTACGATCCCACCATCACCTCTTGACAAATTGAAGTAAAACTCCTTGACAAGGGCCGGATAGGTAGGAACATCTAATGAGCACACTTTATCCCAACCTAGCTCTTTGAGTTGATTTCCAATTGAAAAACCCTCAGACTCAAAGAATTTGAAATTAACCTTTCTACCCATGGTAATTACTCTCCCGGCTAAGGTGTCTACCTGAGGAGAAGAAGGGCTTGGACTGTCTGATTGGGTTGTAGAATCCTTGCTCGAAGATGGCTCATAGACGGGTCGCCTCGCCAAATGCTTCCCAGTCGTCACAATCGCTCCAAGTATAGATCCTCTCCGCTTAGGTGCCATTTAGATCCTTAGGAAAGTTCAAATAGAGTGGAATTTGAGTTGAGGAGGTTTTGAGAGAGTTTGGGAAGAGTTTGGTTAAGGATTGAAAATGAATGAAATGACGAAGGTGTCGACTCTGCCCTAATAAAGTCAATTTGGGACCCCCAGGTGTCGACTCCCGCAAAGTCGGGTGTCGACTCCAAATCGCTAACACAGTCAACGCTCGAACTGGAGTCGGCTCCACTTATACGGGTATCGACTCCAAGGTCAGGGACCGAGAGCAACACAGACGAGGTGTCGACTCCTCAAGCTGAGGTGTCAACTCCACTGATAGTTTCAGAGAAAAACAACTGAGATTCAAACATCTGAAACTTGTCAAAATAGGTTCAATAAAATTTTGAAAAAATCTTTGGAATATGAAGAATCAAATTGCTCAGATGACTAGATAATTTGTCCTTAAAATTATGAAAGAAATATCAAGAAATTAATAGAAATCTAGATAGTCATTCCTTAGAGTTTCAAAATCATTCCAAAGGGTCACAAATCCCTAATTCACCTCTAAGATAACAAAATGTCTCTTCACTTAAAGGTTTTGTAAATATATCAGCTAATTGTTCTTCAGTATTAACATAATCAAGATAAATTTCATTATTAGCTACATGTTCTCTTATAAAGTGATATCTAATTTCAATGTGTTTTGTTCTTGAATATTGAATTGGATTTTTAGTTAAATTTATTGCACTTATTATCACATCTAATAGGAGTTTTATCAAGTGTTATGCCATAATCTTCAAGTTGTCTCTTAATCCAAAGGATTTGAGCATAGCAACTTTCAGCTGCAACATATTCTGCTCCAGCAGTTGATAATGCAACCGAATTTTACTTTTTGCTAAACCAAGAGATTAAGTTACTTCCTAAAAATTGACATGCACCACTTGTGCTTTTTCATCTAGTTTGCACCAGCATAGTCAGAATCAGAATATGCAATCAAGTTTAATGTTGAGTCTCTAGAGTACCATAAACCTACATTTTTAGTTCCACTTAAATATCTTAAGATTCTTTTCACAGCAATTAAGTGAGATTCTTTAGGTTCAGATTGAAATCTAGTACACAAACAAACAGCAAACATGATATCTGGTCTACTAGTTGTTAAGTAAAGAAGAGATCCGATCATACCTCTATAATGTTTTTGATCTACTTTCTTACCATCTTCATCTTTGTCCAATTTGCATGAAGGACTCATAGGTGTTCCAAGTGGTTTGATTGACTCCATTCCAAACTTCTTGAGAAGTTCTTTTGTGTATTTTGCTTGATTGATGAAAATCCCCTCTTTGCTTTGCTTGATTTGAAGTCCTAGGAAGAAGTTGAGTTCTCCCATCATGCTCATTTCGAATTCACCCTGCATTAACTTAGCAAATTCTTGACACAAAAGATTGTTAGTAGCACCGAATACAATATCATCAACATATATTTGTACTACTAATAAATCCTTATCTTTTCTTTTCAAAAATAGTGTTTTATCAACATTTCCTCTTGTAAAATCATTTTCAATCAGAAATTTACTTAATCTTTCATACCAAGCTCTAGGTGCTTGTTTTAAACCATATAGTGCTTTGTGCAATTTAAAAACATAATTTGGAAATTCAAGATCTTCAAAACCAGGTGGTTGTTCAACAAAAACTTCTTCATTTATAAATCCATTTAAAATGCACTTTTAACATCCATTTGAAATAAATTGATATGCATATGACATGCAAATGCGAGTAATAATTTAATTGCTTCTAATCTAGCTACAGGTGCAAAAGTTTCATCAAAATCAATTCCTTCTTCTTGATTATATCCTTTTGCGACTAATCTAGCTTTGTTTCTAATTACTATGCCATTTTCATCTAATTTATTTCTAAATACCCATTTTGATCCTATAACTGAATGATCTTTAGGTCTATATACAAGGGTCCAGACATTATTTCTAGTAAATTGATTTAATTCCTCTTGCATAGCTAACATCCAATTATTATCTTTTTCAGCCTCTTCAATAGTTTTAGGTTCAATTTGAGATACAAATGCAAGATGATTATTGATGTTTCTCATTGATGATCTAGTTCTTACTCCTTTAGATGGATCACATATAATTAATTCTTTTGGATGACCATAGGCATATCTCCAATCTCTAGGAAGATCTATCATTATGATTTGCATCAACAACATCAACACTAGGAGAATCATCATCTTTAACTTTTGTTCATGATCTGAAGATACATTTATATTCAATTTTTCAATGTCTCTTTCTAATATGTTTGTATCTTCCTCATCATCAATATTTCCTGAACTCGATGCTAAAGATTCATAAAAAATTACATGAATAGATTCTTCTACAATTAAGTTTCTCTTGTTAAACACTCTATAGGCTTTACTAGATGTTGAATATCCTAAGAAAATGCCTTCATCAGATTTTGCATCAAATTTTTCTAGATTATCTTTACCATTATTATGAATGAAACATTTACAACCAAATGCATGAAAGTAACTTATGTTTGGTTTTCTATTGTTCCATAGTTCATAGGGAGTTTTCTTAATGATTGGCCTAATTAAAGCTCTATTAAGAATATAGCATGTCATGTTTATAGCTTCCGCCCAAAAGTATTTTGTAGGTTGCTTTCACATAGCATGGTACGGGCCATGTCTTCTAAAGTTCTGTTTTTTCTTTCTACAACTCTATTTTGTTGTGGTATTCTAGGTGCTGAAAAATTATGATGGATGCCATTTTCAATGCAAAAGTTTTCAAATAAATGATTTTCAAATTCAGTGCCATGATCACTTCTAAGAGACACTATGTGTTGTTTTTCTCATTTGTGACCTTCTTGAAGAATTTCAAAAATAATGGAAATGTCTCATCTTTATGAGCTAAAAACAATACCCAAGTGTATCTAGAATAATCATCTACAATCACAAGACCATATTTCTTTCCTCCTAGACTAGTAGTTCTAGTAGGTCCAAAAAGATCCATGTGAAGTAGTTCAAGTGGCCTAGAAGTGGAAACAATATTTTTAGTTTTGAAAGAGTTTTTTTTGTTTTCCAAATTGACATGCATCACAAATTTGTTATTTTCAAAATCTAGTTGTGGAAGACCTTTTACTAAATCCATTCTAATTAATTTTAAATTAGGTGTGTGCTTGCATGACCTAATCTACGATGCCATAACCAACCAATCTCATTCATATTAGCATTATTAGCAACTAAGCAATGATTACTAGTAGACAAATTGTCTAAATCAATCAAGTATACATTGCCATTTCTATTTCCAGTAAAAATAATGCTATTATCAATGGGATTAGAAACAGTGCAGATAGAAGCTTCAAATGATACTTTAAAACCTTTATCACATAATTGACTAATACTAATTAGATTATGTTTTAAACCATTGACATATAAAACATTTTCAATATATGTGGAGGGAGTTATTTGAATTTTACCAAACCCCATGATTTGGCCTTTGCCATTGTCACCAAACGTAACAACTCCTCCTCTTTTGCTTTCAAGGGTGATGAATTGATCCTTGTCACCCGTCATGTGTCTTGAGCAGCCACTATCGAGATACCACTTTTGCTTTGCTCTTTTGGCCGCAAGACACTCCTGCAAAAATGATCAAGTCTTATATTTAGGTACCCAAGCCTTCTTGGGTCCTTCATGGTTAGTAGCATAAAAGATTGTTCCTTTGGGAACCCATATTTTCTTTCCTTTACTACTTAAATTCTTGTTACTATTTCTTGCCTTACATTCATAGGATTTATGGCCTTTCTTGTTACAATAATGACATGTAACATCATCTTTATTTGGTTCTTTTCTGAAAAAGTTTTGACAAACTTTTGTTTTATGTTAGGCCTATATCCTAATCCAGCCTTATCAAATATAGCTCTTTGATTACTCAATAATAAATTAAGTTTTTTAGAACTATTGGTGAATTTATCAATAATATTTTTATATTTATCAACTTCCTTCTTTAATTTATCATTTTCATTGGAGATTGATTCTCTTTCTTTTGTCAAATTATCATTTTCAAATTTCAGCATCTCAATCTCATGAGTAAGATTATCTTTTTCTTTAATGAGAATTGAATTATCTTTTTAAAAAATTTATATTTCTTTTTCAAGGCTTTAAAATCATCAACTAGTTCATTAAAAGCTTCAAACAATTCATCAAATGCGAAATCATCACAAGGGTTTTTAGAACTTACCTTGTTGTCATCGTTTGCCATAAAGCAAATGTTTGCAACTTCTTTTTGTTCTTCCTCTGAAGAGGATTCATCGCTGTCGCTCCAAGTTGCAATATACGCCTTCTTTTTCTTCTTGTAGGCTTTCTTCAGTTGAGGATAGTCATATCTAAAATGCCCTAGTTTCTTACACTCATAACAAATTAAGGGCTCCTTTTCTTTTTATTTGTCCTTCTCTTTCTCCTTTTCTCCTTCCATTTTTGTTCCAGATTTCTTCTTATGGAAGGGTCTCCTTCTTTGCATGAATTTCTTAAATTTTCTTGCAAGGAGAGCTGTCTTGTCATTTTCCTCTTCTTCATCACTGCTGCTTATATCCTTTTCTGCAGCTTTGAGAGTGATTGTCTTCTTTTTCTTGACTTCCTCCTCTTGATGTTGTTTCATTGTTAGCTCATGAGTCATCAAGGATCCAAGTAGCTCTTCCAAAGGTAACACATTTAAGTCCTTTGCTTCTTGGATGGCAGTCATCTTCGCTTCCCACGATCTTGGAAGTGACCTAAGAATTTTACGTACAAGTTCAGAATTAGTATAGGTCTTACCTAGACTTTTCAAACCATTTACAATATCAGTGAATCTTGTGTACATGCATGTGATGGTTTCAGTTTGTTACATGCTAAACAATTCATATTTATGCACCAAAATATTAATCTTTGATTCTTTAACTTGTACCCTCATGGGTAACCTCTAATCTATCCCAAATTTCTTTCGCAAAAATACATGTAGAAATTTAATTAAATTCATTTGCATCTAGTGAACAATATAAAACATTCATAGCCTTGGCATTAAGTTGTGCCAATTTTTTATCATGTTCATCCCATTCCGTTTCCGGCTTAGGAATCACCATGTGGACCATTAACTATGATACCCCATAAGTCATAGTCAAGTGCTTGAATAAAAATTTTCATCCTAGCTTTCCAATAATCCATAATTAGTTCCATTAAACAAAGGAGGTCGATTAGTGGATTGACCTTCTAAGTAAGATGAACTAGCTTGAGCCGCCATTTGGATCTTTAGCTCTTGATCGTTAGACCAAATTCAAATGAGCACTTGCTCTGATACCAATTGTTGGCCCAGATGGCAACCCAAGAGGGGGGGGGTGAATTGGGCTCTTAAAAATTTTAACCTTTTAAAACTATTGGCTTTGAAATAATTAAGTGCAGAATAAATTTCAATCACAAATGAAGAGATAGAGAGAGAGACAATTAAAGCATGACAAACACAAGAATTTTATAGTGGTTCGGTGTATCCAACACCTACGTCCACTCCCAAGTTCCACTTGGGTCCACACTATAATCAACTAGATTATAGCCGAGTTGTTTTACAAGATCACAACTCAAAACTTGTTGTTTCCCAGGGATCACAACGAACCCAGCTAGTTTTTCGAGCTCACCAATACAAAACCCTAACACAAGCTAATCTAGCTTGTCCCGAGGTATACTACCTCCACTAATTCAATCCCCCAGATTGAACTAGCAAAAATAAGAAAGAATAATGTTTACAATAATACACAGCTCCTTAACTGAGCAAATATTCAAAGTAAATAAACAAGTTTAGAAAAGCCTAATTTGAAGATGATTGGATTTGAGCTTTTCTTCTTTTCCTCTTCTCTTTTGAGATGTTGAATCAAGCTTCAGCTCCGATTCTTCATAGATGTTGCAGATGAGAAGTTGGGAAATCACAAAAATAGAGGTTTTTCTTTTGAAAATCCTTCGATTTTTCAAGTTGAACGCCTTGGATTTCTCTTTGAGCTTTTTGGAGTAGAAGAATTTGAACGTGGATTCTTTTCTCTTGATTTCTTACTCAAGAATTCTCGGATTTTTTAATATGATTTCTATATTTTCCATTTTTCCTCTTTTTTTTTCAAACGAACGCTCTTCCCCCTTTTATAGATCTGTTTAATCCATTTTTGGGTGTGAAACTAGCCGTTGGAATGTACCTAGAAAGATTTTCCATACATGAATATAGCCGTTAGGGGTTAGGTAAAGAAAATATTACCGTTTGAGCTGATCTGGCAATTTAAAAATTTGTCCTGACAGGTTGGAGTCGGCTCCAACTTTTTAAGTGTCGGCTCCAAGACGTGTATCCAAAAATAGAAAGTTCTGAGCTCGTTGAGGAGTCGGCTCCAAAAAGTAAAGTGTCGGCTCGCCATGTTCAGGTGTCGGCTCCAAGAGACTGTAAGTGTCGGCTCCAAGGTAGTCAAAAATCATGTGTTCTGTCCCCGTGTCGGAGTCGGCTCCAGACACTGTAAGTGTCGACTTCGAAACTCTGGGTGTCAGCTCTGAAACTCTGGGTGTCGGCTCCGGACCATATCAAAAATCAGAAAGACATTTGATTGACCATGGGGTCGGCTCCAAACTTTCTAGGTGTCGACTCCAGGTTCTGAATTTTGAAACTTACCTTTGGCACTTGATTCAAAACACGTTTCTTGATGCCTTTTGATTAAACAATTATTTTTAAGCCCTGAAATACTTGTTAAATTTATTAGTAACACAATGAATATACTCAATTCCTTTATTAATCATCAAAATCAATAATTGGGTCAACAACATCCATATAAGATTCATATTTATATCAAACTGAAATTTCGGCAGAGTTTTGCCTATAACATAAGTAACGTGACCTAGAATACAGGACCTGTAACAACCAATCTAGCATAAGACATATTACATATGTAATATGAAATTAAAATTTTGGTAGAATTTCATATATAATATCATTAACATGACCTCAAGTATGAGACATCTATTAACCAATCAAGCATAAGAGAGATTAAATATTTAAGATCAAACTGAAATTATAAGTAACCTGACCACATCTATGAGGTCTCAAACAACCAATCAACCACAAGAAATACATTGTTAACAAAGCCATCTGCACCTCATCATATTTTTAACTTAATTATTGGGATTTAACCTGAAACTCAAGCCAATAGAATTCCTTCATGTCATCAGGCACAGTCTTCCATGCATGTCCTTTGTCACTCAAATGAAGCAAAAAATTGCGGGTGATGGCCATAAAAGCCACATGAGACTAAAGAAAACTCCCACTATGCATAAAACACAAATAAACCATACTTCAAACATAGACAAATGATAAATGAAAAGATTTTAAGAAATTATAATAGTAATATTACCTCCCAGGATCGAGATCGAGTCGTCATCTACCATTGGTCGACTCTACCACCGATGCCTCAGATTATACATGTAGGGCTGAACTAACTGAAGGAGATGATGCAGTAGGATGTGCTGTAGAAGATGCTGATGTAGAACCCCCTAAGATCGGCATATTTGCTGATGGATAAGCTGATGAGAAACTGCTATTTTACATCAATCGCTCTCCTTAGTTTGTAGAACCTCTGCCTTTGCCATGTAATATATCTTGAAATGATGTGTGACCCATCTGCATATTAGTCACTCGATAATAATAAACACTATTAAAAGCAACAATGAACACAAATATCAATTGCTACTTAAAAAGAATAACAATAATAAAAGCAAGACTGATGTAACAATTTATAAACATATCTCAAGTGATTAAACATTATGAATAGTACATAATACCAAAAAGAAAATAGCATCTTTGATTTAAACATTATGCCTAATCACTATCATGATCATTATAGAATCACACTCATCCTCATCAGTTTCTTCGTCATCAGCATGTGATTCAAATTGAAGCTCAAGCTCTTCTTCTTCTTCATTATCCTCTTCAATGTCAATATATGCACCTATTACATCAACCAAATTGTCACTTTCATCATTTTCAATATATATATAATGACTATCAATGCCATCTTCTTGAAAGGCTGATGATACATTGGAAAGGCTAGTGATACTTGATGTTGCTTGTGGAATTTCATATTTAGTCCTAGCTTTAATTTTGCAAACAACCAACCACTCATTTCTTCAGGTCTGACACTTGGATATGTGATTAAATTCACCTGACATGCTTGAACCGCCATAACAAATGGCTCATACCAATTAAATCTACGTTTTTGATTCACCTCGACCAACTTATACTGTGGATGCACTTTTGTACCCATATTTGGCGTTGGATCAAACCACTCACACTTGAATAGCATAGTTCTCTTAATTGGTAATGCAGGGTACTCCAATTGCACAACTTCAATTAATCGACCATATTAGTCACATTCACTTGCACTATAGTTTGAGCCTTTTATGCATACACCACTGTTCATTGTAGCTTTATCAGATCCATACACTTCAGTATGAAATTTGTATCCATTAACGTAATATCCCAAGTAAGACATAATTTTGGGTAAAGGACCTTTGCTAAGTCCTTTATGAACTGATTGGATATGTTGCTCAATGGATTGTGTGCCTAAAACAAATGTCATGAATTGTGTAAGCTAATAATAAAGAAAAATTCTTGTTAACTGTCAAAAGAAAATGATTGAAAGAAAATCAGTACTTGCATATTTATTAAACCAACTTCGGAATTCTTTTTCAAGTTTAGTATCAATCTCTTGAGTGGTAATGTTTGGTAGAGTTTGTGTCAGCTCTTCAATATAAACTCTTCAAGGTACAACAACAAGCGTCAATTAATTTTTTTAATTTACCCAATACTCAAATGAAAATGTTAACATGTATTAGGAGTTTATGACTTACTTAATAAAAGGTTCCACTTTAGTGGAATTTAGAAGAATGTATGATTGTGCAGTAGCATATTCTTCCTCTATTAGAAATCAGGATTTACTCTTTCCAAAGGCTCAGCCTGGTTGTGTGAATATGGATAAGTTGCCCTCATATTTTTCTCCCCTATATTGACCACCGTCATCATTTCGTGGCACTTTTCGGTGCCTTGTATTCACATGATCCTCAAAATAGTGAGAACAAAATAATGAAGCTTCTTCTACCAAATAAGCATTAGATATTGAACCTTCAACTCTAGCTTTATTTCAGATATTATTTTTCAACTGTCGAAGGTACCTAAGACATATAATTTAAAAGTATGATAAATCTAACAACAGTAATAATGGTTTGCATTCAATAAGTTATTATATATTACCTTTCGAAAGAATACATCCATCGGTATTGCACTAGACCTGCTATTCTTGCTTCATATGACAAGTGTACTGGTAGATGTTCCATAGAATCAAAGAAGCTTAGAGGGAATATATGCCCAAGCTTACAAAGAATAATAGGAATTTCTTCTATAAGCCATGCCATATCATCATTGGTTATAACAACATATGTTAAATCCTTAAAGAACAAGCTTAATTCTGTTAATGCCTTCCAAAATTGTTTGGAAGTGGTTCACGAAATGTAATAGGTATTAAACGCTGCATAAACGCATGACAATCATGGCTTTTCATCCCAAACAACTTAAGTTTCCTCATATCAACACATCTAGCCATATTTGACATATAACCATCAGGGAATCTCAAATTTCTTAGCCATTCACACAAGAGTGATTTTAATTGATTATCTAGTGTGTAACAAGCTTTAAGATATTTTCCCCTACAAAATCTCGTTCCAATTCTGGCTGGCGACAGTATGCATTCAACTCTTTTCGAGATTTATATGTCTTTTGTTTTTCCATCAATATTCAATATAGTGTTAAACACATTGTCAAATACATTTTTTTCAATATGCATTACATCTAAGTTATGCTGAATTAGAAGGGTACTCCAATAAGGTAAATCCCAAAAGATACTTCTCTTCCTCCAACCACATTGCTTGCAAAAGGTCCATTAGTTAACTTGGCATCCTGTTTTGTTACCTTCTTCAAACCCAACTAATCAATCTCAAATAATATTTCACTTCTAGATCTAATAGGGGGTGCTTCTTTAGTCACTATCTTATTCTTCATGAATGATGTTTTGTTCCGTCAGAATGGATGGTCTTGAGGTAAAAACATACAGTGGTTGTCAAACCATGACTATTTTCTACTCTCTGGAAAAGTAAAAGCATCTGTCTGATTCATACAATAAGGACAAGCTAACCTTCCAGTAGTACTCCACCCAAACAACATCACATATACAAAAAAGCCACTAATTGTCCACATAAGAGTAGCACACATTTAAAAATTTTGTTTCATTGAAATATCATAAGTCAGCACACCATCAAGCTATAAATGATTAAGTTATGATATCAGTGGTTGTAAGTAAACATCCAACTTATCCTTAGGATTAGTTGGCCCATGATCAATACAGTTAAGAATATGTAAGCATCCTTCATACACAACCAAGGTGGAAAATTGTATGGAGTCACAATAACCGGCCAAGAAGAATATTGTTGGCTAGATTGCTCAAATGGTTGAAAACCATCAGTGGAAAGACCCAACCAAATATTTCGAGTCTCTGATGCAAATTCTGGGTGGTTATCATTAAAATGTTACCATGCAGGGAAATCAGAAGGGTGGCACATAACCCCATCTTCAATTTCATGCTCAGCATGCCACCTCATTTTCGATGTTGTGGCATTTGATGCAAGGAGTGAGAGGAAAGTAGTACATCTTTTTATTAGGAATCATTGTTTTGCTACCTCGATGTTGCCTCTTGTATCGAGGATGACCACAAAACTTACAAGTAATCAACATTCTATTTTCATCTCAGTATATCATGCATCCATTTTTACAACAGTCAATCTTTTCAACTGGAAGACCCATTCCTTCTACTAACTACTTTGTTCTATAAAAGTTTTCAGGCTCTGTATACTTCCTTCAGGAGTAATCTCTTTCATTAATCGAAGCATGCCATCAAAATTATGTTCAGACATATGGTATTCTGACTTCAGATGCATCAATTGAGCAACAAACAATAACTATGAATGAATTCTACATCCAGGGTATAAGTCCTCATCTGCAACCCTAAGCATATCATAAACATCTAGGCCTCCAGATTCGGTGTTTCTTCCATGTAAGTTGGATCTAATGCATGACCAGCTGCATCCATAACCATGGAATGGTACCGATTGGATGATTCTGCATGATCAATTGCAGTAGAACCTTCATCCATATAATTAACATTGTAATTCAAGTTAACCCCAACTGCTTGTTCCCCATGTAAAGTCCAATAATAATTATCTGATACAAAACCATTTCTATACAAATGCAACTTAACTGTATTCACTTCATGAAACATGTGATTCTGACACTTGCGATGGTTACATGGATATCCTATCATTGTCCATTTATGGATGACTGCATGCAAATTCTATGAATTGTCTCATACCAGTCATGAACTTTGGATTCAAAAGGCCATCTTTCAACCGTTTATACATCCACTGACGATCCGGTCTCATTTTTTATATATAATTCTAACTGAAATAGTGAACATATATAGATTAGTATTTTAAACTGAGTTTTCCTAAATATGATTACATATATAACGATTAATTGGAATGGTAGCACAACTTGTCTCAAATCTAAATTTCCAACAAATAAATAAAGAAACAAAAACAACCGATTGGCTTTTGAAATCAACTATCAACTCCACCGTCTAACCTATTTAAACAAAATCTTAACAAAATAGAGCAATAAAATAAAATAACAATAAAAGAAAGTAAAGAGAAGGAATCAACAGTAAAAAAGATCCAAAAAAGGAGAAAAAATCATACCAAGGATCAGGGAGGTGGCAAAATCATTCTGCAATCACTGGTGCTGCTACTCTTCCCTTTCTAGCTCCAAAAGATGAAATAGCTGACATGCTATCTCTAACTGGAGGTCAGCTGAAGACACCTACAATTGGATTTAAGGCAAGGTTAGGGGTCTTGATAGCTGCTAATCGTCTCAATCTAAGGCCATAATGACATTTAAGGTTAGAGTCAATCTAATTGGATGACTAAAATGTTAGAGTCATTAGCTCATGACTCAAAAATATACAATCAGACTGTAAAGAATACATAATAGCATTCCACAATCATTCAAAGATCGATCAAATTATGAGATAATTGCATCGAAGTTATATATATCAAACAACTGTTCAAAAGGGGAAGAAAAAAGATATCAATTGTTACTTGGATCAGTAACTATGACTTGGATTAGTAAGATGATCTAAAACCCTAGATACTTACACTTGATTTTATATGATGATCTAAATCCTTGATCCAGTTAGCTCACGAACTTAAAACCAAACATACGAATAAATAACTTGAATGAAGAGAAAAAAAAAACAAAGCCAACTATTTCCACAAGAATTGTCAAAAATCTAGGACAAATGCACAGGCCAAAGAATGTATAACAAAAAAGGCTAATATCAAAATTATTAAATTATCCAAACCCTAGATCCCAGGCACACCATGACCATACTAATTCAATTAGACATCAAAACCCTAGATTCAACTCAAGAAACCAAAAACAAATAATTGACTCACAGGCAACTATCCTTTCCCTAAAGATTGATCAAAACCATAATCCAATAACATGAAATAGATCTAGATGCACCCTTAAAACACCCTAATTGAACAATTGAAACCATAGATTGGATACAATATCATATTAATTAGAAAAAAAATATACGCAAAGGGATGAGGATACCTTGAGAGAGCTGGGGTGGGAGACAGAAAAGAGATCGAAGGGGAGCACTCCCAGAAGAATAGGGTGGAGGTCATCCATGGATTTAAGGTTAGTCACCATTTTTTTTTTCTAACCAACAGTCATTGTCGGATCTGATTTTTATGAGATGCCTAGTTGATAATCTTGGCCTAAACACCCTTAAATCCAATGAAATCTTCTTGAAACAGAGGTAAAATAGGGCTAAAATCAAAATCTACACTCCGGTCTGCCAGATTTGAGGAGCAAAATGACAAATCTTAGCTGATTACAAAGTTAAAACCTTCCTAAAGTAGAGCATGGCATAATCCCTTTTTAAATGGTTGAAACTTGGCAAATATGAACAACAAGTCGGTGAGATTATGGACCGCAAGGTTTGAAATAAGGAGGAGATGAGAATGGAAGTTTACCGATGATGAATCGATGATCGGATTGAAGGAAGAAGGCTAAACTCTTCTACTAGGGTTGATGATGGAGATGAGCAGCCGATTCGACCTATTCATCGAGCTTTGGAGAGGAGCAGCTGATTTGCTCTATTCAGGAGAGAATGGAGAGATCCATGGTTTGAAGGGAAAAAAGCAAACCCCAGGCGTGACAATAAAGAAGCTTAGTGATGGAAAAAGTAGTTTGAGGGGAAAAAGCAAACCCTAGGCGTGATAATAAAGAAGCTTAGCGATAGAACTTTTTCGTTGTTAAACCTCAGGCGCGATAAATAAAAGAAGCTTAGCGACAAAAATTTTTTCGTCACTAAACCCCAAGCACGAAAAAAAAGCTAAGCGATGGAAATTTTTTCATCGCTAAACCCTAGGCACGAAAAAAAAAGAAAAAGCTTAGCGACAAAATTTTTTCGTCCCTAAACCCCAGGAACAATAAAAAATGATTAGTGACAAAAATATTTTTGTCGCTAAACCCCAAGCACGAAAAAAAGCTAAAACCAGGATAAAAAGAATTGAAACTTAGTGACAGAAATTTTTTTTTCACTAAAATCATGATAAAAAAATTTAAATATAGTGACAGAAATGTTCCATCACTAAACTAAGGTAAAAAAAATAAAACTTAGTGACAAAAAATTTCCGTCACTAATGTTAGTGACGGACAATTTTCGTCGCTAAAATCAGGATAAAAAAATTAAACATAGTGATGAAAATATTCCATCGCTAAAAATCATAGTAAAAAAATTAACATAGCAATGAAATATATTTCCATCGCTAAAATCATGGTAAAAAAAATTTAAACTTAGTGACGAAAATTTTTCATCGCTAAAACTAAGGTGAAAAAAAATAAAACATAGTGACGGAAATGTTTCATCACTAATCCGTTGCTAACGTTAGTGATACTTAGTGATGGAAATTTTTCGTCGCTAATCCATAGCTAAAGTTAGTGATGGATATTTTCTCTTGCTAATTTGACACTAAATATTTTTGTTAGCAGTAGAAACATGTTCATCGCTAAAATAATATAGTTCTATTACTTTCACTCCTGATCCGTTGCTGATCCGAAGCTATTGGCTACGAATGTAGATTCGTCGCTAAATTTTATCGCTATTCCGTTCTTTTCTTGTAGTGAGAACGTATTGGCCCAGATGGCAACCCAAGAGGGGGGGTGAATTGGGTTCTTTAAAAAATTTAACTCTTTGAAAATAATTAGATTGATATGAAGGTGCTCAAGTGAACTGAATTAATTAAAGCTAAGCACAAATAAAGAAGATAGAGAGAGAGATAAATGCACGGCAAACACAAAGATTTTATAGTGGTTCGGTGTATCCAACGCCTACGTCCACTCCCAAGCAACACTTGGGTCCACACTATAGTCCCACTGATTACAGTCAAGTTATTTTAAAGCTCATAACTCCAACTTATTATTTTACCCGGGATCACAACGAACCCAGCCAATTTTTTTGGGCTCACCAGCACACAACCCAAACCCAAGCTAACCTTAGCTTGTCCCGAGGTATACTACCTCTACTAATTCAATCATCCTGATTGAATTAGCAAACAATGATTTAGAAATAATGTTTACAATACAAAACAGCTCCTCAAATGAGCAAATATTCAATTTAAATAGATAAGGATTAGAAAAGCCTGTTTGAAGCGATTTGAATGCGGACTTTTCTTTTTTTATTCTTTTTATCTTCTCTTTTGAATGGTTGAATCAAGCTTCAGCTCTAATTCTTCATAGAAAGTTATTGTAGAGAAGTTGAAGAGAAAGGGACTTTTGAGCTTCTTTTTTTCTTCTTTGTGAATCCTTCGAAAATGATCTTTGAAAGCTTTGGATTTCTTTTGAATCTCTCATCAGATAGTAGGTGTGGACACAGAGATTTCTCTTTGAAAATATTTTCCTCTTTTTCACTTGAATCTTTCAATTTTTCTCTATCTCTCTATCTTGCCGCTTTTTATAGATTTCTTAATCTAAGATTAGGTGAGAAAAATAGTTGTTACAAGGTACTTGGATTGCTTCTACACACAAAGAAATATAGCCATTAGAGATTAGGTAAAAAAAATATTACCGTTGGAGTCCGGACTGACAATTTAAAAATCCATTCCTGACAGGTTGGAGTTGGCTTCAACTTTACAGGTGTCGGCTCCAACTTGGGTTTTCAAAAATAGTAAACTAAAAGTTTGTTGGGGAGTCGGCTCTGGAAAAGTGTTGTGTCAGCTCGCCATATTTAGGTGTCGGCTCCCGAAACTGAGGGTGTCGACTCTGACGATGTCTAAATATATGCTCTCTATTCTCAGGTTAGAGTCGGCTCCTGAAATTTCAGGTGTCGGCTCCTGAACTCCAAGTGTCAGCTCCCGAACTCAAGGTGTTGGCTCCAAAAATAGACGCAGAAAGCACTTCTATGTATCTCATGTTAGAGTCGGCTCTAGAGTTTCAGGGGTCGACTCCAAGCTATGCTGAAAACTTAGAAATGTTTTGATACGCCCTGGTGTCGGCTCCAGACACTGTAGGTATCGACTCCAAGGTCTGAACTTAAATATTTTCTATTTAAAACCTAATTCAAAACTGATTTTGTGTATCATTTGAATAATTAAACATTCTTAATACCTGAAACACTTCTCAAATTTATCAGAAACACAATGAATATACTCATGTCTTTTGTTAATCATCAAAATCAATAATTGGGTCAACAATCTCCCCATTTTTGATGATGACAAAAACATTGAGTATATGCATGATTAAACAATAAAAGTTTCAAAGCAAATTTTAAGTTCTCATAGTTAAGCTCCCCCTGAATGAGGTAGCTCCCCCTATGATACTCAAATTAATATCTTCTCTCCCCTTATCATTAAAACTCATGCAATTAAGTTCATTCAATGCTTGATACCAATTAATCACCAATTAATCAAATTCATTCAATAAGTTCATTCAATGCATATACAATTATCTTCTCTCTCCCTTTTTGTTATCAAAAAAAAAGGTTAAGAAAAGATTCGTTTAGCTTAAATTAACATCAATCATTCTTTCTCCCTCTTTATAAAAGTTTAAATATAAGAATCAATATGATCAGAACAATATTAACTCAAAATCAAAGTTCAACTATGATATTCATTGAATACTCAAAACTTCATTACAAATTTCATAAAGCTAAATGCTTCATTACATTATACTTCATTACATAATTCAACAACAAAAAAAAACTTCATTACATCAAACTTCATTACATCATTCAACAAAAAACTTCATTACATCAAAGATTCAAACTAAACTTCAAAGACTAAGTACATCAAAAAGTAAATCAAACAACAAAAGCTAAAACAAAAAATCTAAGGAGTCTTTTGAGTTCTTCTAAAATATTTTTCATTCCTTCACTTTGAATCTTGATA
This sequence comes from Calamus simplicifolius, assembly GCA_900491605.1. NCBI lineage: Eukaryota > Viridiplantae > Streptophyta > Magnoliopsida > Arecales > Arecaceae > Calamus > Calamus simplicifolius. Next base: position 63,491 of record UESW01004641.1, on the reverse strand, counting down.
AATTCATTCAATCTTCTATCAATAAATGCAGATGCCACTATAATTTTCTCTTGTAATTCAGCATTGCACTTAGAATATACATCAGAATCTCCTCCTATGTCTTTAATTTTCTCAAATATATGCATAAGATTAGTCTTCAAGGCTTCTGAAGAAGATCCAAAGGATGATTCAATCTTGCTTACTCTCTCTTCTAAGGAATAGAACATCTTCCTTAAGCTCATTAGACTACCATCTAGCTCACTCTTCACTTTAGCTTCATGATCCAAAAATAAAGATCTCAACTGCTCTATCTGAATCTCAGAAAAACCAACAAAGGACTTAACAGAAGCTGAAGGAGCCGGTGTAGGAATAGAAGGTGCTGGACAGCTGGGGCCAGGTGACATATGCCTCACTGAGTGCTCTACCTCCGAAGTGTTGTGGCTCCAGTATCCATCTCTGCTGCCCTATCATCCATGCTTCCTTTCCTCTCCCAGTTTCCATTGATTTTAATGAATCCCATCCGGTGTAGTGTAGCTTTATTGTAGTAATCAGTATGTCTTAAGCTTTTCATGGGCTCATTATCTAATATATTAACTCTTTGGTTCTAGAAAACAGTGGTCAAAATCATGCCATAAGGAAGGGTAGATCTCTTCTTTCCTCCAGCCTCGGCCATATACCAAATAATCATACCCAGAAGGTTAATAATCTGGCCGGTCACAACTGCATCCATAACTAGAATATCTCTCTTAGAAACATACTCAAAACAACCGGTCTTAGGAAGCAAGATCCTACCACAAATATTGTGTAACAATATAAGCTCCAACGACAATTGGTTAGCCCTAATTTCTTCAAATTCAATAACTTCTCTTCCAAGCATTCTAGATAAAGCTACTCCTCTGTCACTATGAGCATTGGCAGTGGGTCCAGCAACTGGAATATCTAATAGTCTACCCAAAATCTCGGAGGTGAGGTGAATCCTTGTTCCTCTCACAAAGCTAATTAAACCTCCATCTCCTCTAGATAAATTCAAGTAAACATCTTTAACAAGTGTAGGATAGGTCAAAACATCAAGAGAACAAACCTTCTCCCATCCCATATGTTTGATTTGCTTGCCTAAGGAGAAGCCCTCATCCTCAAAGAATCCGAAGTTCACCTTCCTACCCATTGTTATCACCTTTCCCGCTAATAAATCTACCTGTGGTGAAGATGGACCTAGAATGGCACTGGGCATGGAGGATGAAGATGAAGAATCTGAGCTGAGCGATGGTTGAGGAGCCGGACGTCTCTCAGTCCTCTTCCTTGTCGCCATGGGAGCTCCAAAAATCGATCCACTTCGCTTTGGTGCCATTGAATCCTAAGGAATGGTTGATTTGAGAGATTCTAGGTTTTGGGAGGCTTGAAGAGAATTTTGGAAGAGATTAGAAATGATTGGGGACGAAAAGGTGTCGACTCTGCCCTAAAATAGCCAAATTGGATCCATAAGGTATCGACTCCCGCAAAGTCGGGTGTCGACTCCAAGTCGTTAACTCTGTTAGCGCCGAACTGGAGTCGGCTCCGCTAAGGCGGGTGTCGGCTCTAAGGTCTCAGACCGAGAGCGACACAGAAGAGGTGTCGACTCCACTGACTAAGGTGTCGACTCCAAGACAGTTTTAGAAAAAAAAAAGAGTTTCAAGGATCTGAAACTTGTCAAAAGAATAATCAATAAATAGGATAAAATTCTTTGGAATGTGGTGAATCAAATGGTTCAACTGTCTAGATGAATTGTCCTTAGAATCATGAAAGAATTTCAAGAAATTGATTGAATTCTAAATAGTCATTCTTAAGGGTTTCAAAATCATTCCAATGGGTCACAAATCCCTAACTCTCCTCTAAGATAACAAAATCTTTCTTCACTAAGGGGTTTTGTAAATATGTTAGCTAATTGTTTCTCAGTACACATAATCAAGATAAATGTCATTATTAGCTACATGTTCTCTAATAAAATGATATCTAATTTCAATATGTTTAGTTCTTGAATGTTGTATAAGATTTTTAGTTAAGTTTATTGCACTAGTGTTATCACATCTAATAGGAGTTTTATCAAGTGTTATGCCATAATCTTCAAGTTGTCGCTTAATCAAAGGATTTGAGCACAGCAACTTCCAGCTGCAACATATTCAACCTCAACAGTAGATAATGCAACCGAATTTTGCTTTTTGCTAAACCAAAAGATTAAGTTACTTTCTAAAAATTGACATGCACCACTTGTACTCTTTCTATCAAATTTACATCAAGCATAATCAGAATCAGAATAAGCAATTAAATTTAGTGTTGAGTCTCTAGAATACCATAGTCCTACATTTTTAGTTCCACTTAAATATCTGAGTATTTTTTTTTATAGCAATTAAGTGAGATTCTTTAGGTTCAGACTGATATCTAGCACATAGATAAACAATAAACATAATATCTGGCCTACTTGCAGTTAAGTAAAGTAGAGATCCGATCATACCTCTATAATGCTTTTGATCAACTTTCTTACCATCTTCATCTTTATCCAATTTGCATGAAGGACTCATTGGTGTTCGAGAGGTTTGACTTACTCCATACCAAACTTTTTGAGAATTTTTTTGTGTACTTTGTTTGGTTGATGAAGATTTCCTCTCTCTCTCTTGTTTGATTTGTAGTCCTAGGAAGAAGTTGAGTTCTCCCATCATGCTCATTTCGAATTCACCCTGCATTAACTTAGCAAATTGTTTACACAAAAGATTGTTAGTAGCACCGAATACAATATCATCTACATATATTTGTACTACCAATAAATCTTTATCTTTTCTTTTCAAAAATAAGGTTTTATCAACATTTCCTCTAGAAAAATCATTTTCAATTAGAAATTTGCTTATCCTATCATACCAAACTCTAGGTGCTTATTTTAAACCATAAAGTGCTTTGTGTAATTTAAAAACATGATTTGGAAATTCATGATCTTCAAAACCTGGTGGTTGTTCAACAAAAACTTTCTCATTTATAAATTCATTTAAAAATGCACTTTTAACATCCATTTGAAATAAATTAATGTTCATATGACATGCAAATGCAAGTAATAGTCTAATTGCTTCTAATCTAGCTATAGGTGCAAAGGTTTCATCAAAATCAATTCCTTCTTCTTGATTATATCCTTTTGTAACTAATCTAGCTTTATTTCTAATTGCTATGCCATTTTTATCTAATTTATTTCTAAATACCCATTTAGATCCTATAACCGAATGACCTTTAGGTCTATCTACAAGGGACCATACATTATTTCTAGTAAATTGATTTAATTCCTCTTGCATAGCTAACATCCAATTACTATCTTTTTGGCTTCTTCGATAGTTTTAGGTTCAATTTGAGATACAAATGCAAGATAATTATTATGATTTGTATGACCATAGGCATATCTCTAATCTCTAGAAAGATCTACCTCATTATGATTAGTATCAATAACATCAACTTTAGAAGAATCATCATCTTTAGCTTCTTGTTTATGGTCTAAAGATACATCTATATTTAATTTCTCAATATCTCTCTTAAGCAAATTTGTATCTTCCTCATTATCAATTATTTCTGAACTTGATGCTAAAGACTCATCAAAAACTACATGAATAGATTCTTCTACAATTAAATTTCTCTTGTTAAATACTCTATAGGCTTTACTAGATGTTAAATATCCTAAGAATATGCCATCATCAGATTTTGGATCAAACTTTCCAAGGTTGTCTTTACCATTATTATGAATGAAACATTTACAACCAAATGCATGAAAATAACTAATGTTTGGTTTCCTATTATGTCATAATTCATAGGCAGTCTTTTTAAGGATTGGTCTAATTAGAGCTCTATTTAGGATGTAACATGCCGTGTTTATTGCTTCCGCCCAGAAGTACTTTGGGAGTTGGCTTTCACATATCATGGTACAGGCTATGTCTTCTAAAGTCCTATTCTTTCTTTCTACGACTCCATTTTGTTGGGGTATCCTAAGTGCAGAGAAATTATAATGAATGCCATTTTCAATACAAAAATTTTTAAACATATAATTTTCAAATTCTGTGCCATGATCACTTCTAAGAGACACTATGGTAGTGTTTTTCTTATTTGTGACTTTCTTGAAGAATTTCAGGAATATCAAGAAAGTCTCATCTTTGTGAGCCAAAAATAATGCCCAAGTGAATCTAGAATAATCATCTACTATCACAAGACCATATTTCTTTCCTCCTAAACTAGTGGTTCTAGTAGGTCCAAAATGGTCCATATGAAGTGCTCTAGTGGCCTAGAAGTGGAAAAAATATTTTTAGATTTGAAAGAATTTCTAGTTTGTTTTCCAAATTGACATGCATCATATATTCTGTTATTTTCAAAATCTAACTTTGGAAGTCCTTTGACTAAATCCATTTTAATTAATTTTGAAATTAGGTATGTACTTGCGTGACCTAATCTACGATGCCATAGCCATCCAATCTCATTTACATTAGCATTATCAGCAACTAAGCAATGATTACTAGTAGACAAATTGTCTAAATCAATTAAGTATACATTGACGTTTCTATTTTTAATAAATACAATGCAATTGTTAATGAGATTAGAGACAGTGCAAATAGAAGCTTCAAATGAAACTTTGAAACCTTTATCACACAATCGGCTAATGCTAATTAAATTATGCTTTAAACCATTAACATATAAAACATTCTCAATAAAGGTGGATGAAGTTATTTGAATTTTACCAAGGTCCATAATTTGACCTTTGCCATTGTCTCCAAAAGTAACAACTCCTCCTCTTTTATTCTTAAGGGTGATGAATTGTTCCTTATCACCCATCATGTACCTTGAGCAGCCACTATCAAGATACCACTTTCGTTTTGATTCTTTGGCCGCAAGACACTCCTACAAGATAATTAAATCTTATGTTTAGGTACTCAAGCTTTCTTGGGTCCTTCATGGTTAGTCGCAATAAAAATTATTCCTTTTGGAACCCATATTTTCTTGCCTTTAATATTTAAGTTCTTATTAATTTTTTAAAATTGCATTCATAAGATTTATGTCTTTTCTTGTTGCAATGATAACATGAAACATCATTTTTGTTAGATTTCTTAATAAAAAATTGTTTACATATTTTTGTTTTATGTGAGGTCTATAACCTAATCCGGCTTTATCAAAAACTGCTCTTTGATTACTTAAAAGTAAATTTAATTTTCTAAGCTATACGTAAATTTATCAACAATGTTTTTATACTTATCAACTTCTTTCTTTAAATTAATGTTTTCATTAGAAATTGATTCTTTTTCTTTTTGAAAACCTTCATTTTTAGCTTTTAAATCTTTAATTTCAAGAGTTAATTCATTTTTATCTTTAAGAAGATTTAAATTTTTAGTTTTCAAAGATTTGTTTTTCTTTTCAAAATTTTGAAGTCACTAACTAGCTCATTAAATGCCTCATATAATTCATCAAATGTAAAATCATGAGTTTCAGAACTTACCTCATTGTCGTTTGCTATAAAGCAAATGTTTGCAACTTCCTTTTGTTCCTCCTCGGAAGAGGATTCTTCGCTATCACTCCATGTTGCAACATATGCCTTCTTTTCTTCTTGTAACCCTTCTTTAATTGAGGACACTCATATCTGAAATGCCCCGGCTTCTTGCACTCATAACATGTAAGGGTTCTTTTTCTTTTTCTTTATCCTTCTCTTTCTCCCTTTCTCCTTCCATTTTGTTCCAGACCTTTTCTTATGGAAGGGTCTCCTTCTTTGCATAAATTTCTTAAATTTTCTAGCAAGGAGAGCTGTCTCATCATCATCTTCATCATCCTTACTGTTGCTTTCTTCAATTTTTGCAGCCTTAAGAGCTATGGTTCTCTTCTTTTTGACCTCTTCCTCTTGATGTTGCTTCATTGTCAGCTCATGAGTCATCAAGGATCCAAGTAGCTCCTTCAAAGGTAGAGCATTTAAGTCTTTAGCTTCTTGGATTGCAGTCACCTTAGCTTTCCATGATCTTGGAAGAGACCTAAGAATTTTGCACATCAATTCAGAATTAGTATAAGTTTTTTCTAGACTTTTTAAACCATTCACAATATCAGTGAATCTAGTGTACATGCATGTGATTGATTCCGTTTGTTCCATGCTAAACAATTCATATTTATGCACTAAAATATTGATTTTAGATTCTTTAACTTGATTAGTACCCTCATGGGTAACTTCCAATCTATCCCAAATTTCTTTTGCGGAAATACAAGTAGAAATGTGATTAAACTCATTAGCATCTAAAGAATAGTACAAAACATTCATGGCTTTAGCATTGAACTGAGCCAACTTCTTATCATGTTCATCCCACTCTATTTTCGGCTTAGGAATCATCATGTTATCTACTCTTATTGTGGGTGTATGAGGACCATTTACTATGATGCCCCATAGTTCATAGTCAAGTGCTTGAATAAAAATTTTCATTCTAGCTTTCCAATAACCATAATTTGTACCATTAAATAAAGGAGGTTGATTAGTGGATTGACCTTCTGAAAAAGATGATCAAACTTGAGTTGCCATTTGGATCTTTGACTCTTGATCGTTAGATCAAATTTAAATGAGCACAAACTATGATACCAATTGTTACTCGGTCATGGGTACCTCCCATGTCACCTAACAAATGTACCTATTAGACCAGCTAGCTACCGTCACGGCCGGTACACCAACACCAATGGACGGAGAGTCTAGCTTCGGTGACACGGTCACCAGCGAGAGTTCCCATTGATGTTCTACCTGCATTTCACCCGTGCAGGTCAACTAGCTCTGATACCAATTGTTGGCCCAGATGGCAACCCAAGAGGGGGGGTAAATTTGGTTCTTTAAAAAATTTAACTTTTTTAAAAATAATTAGATTGATATGAAGGTGCTCAAGTGAACTGAATTAATTAAAGCTAAGCACAAATAAAGAAGATAGAGAGAGATAAATGTATGGCAAATACAAAGATTTTATAGTGGTTCGGCGTATCCAACACCTACGTCCACTCCAAGCAACACTTGGGTCTACACTATAATCCCACCGATTATAGTTGAGTTGTTTTACAAGCTCACAACTCCAACTTGTTATTTTACCCGGGATCACAACGAATCCAACCGATTTTTTTGGGCTCACCAGCACACAACCCAAACTCAAGCTAACCTTAGCTTGTCCTAAGATATACTACCTCCACTAATTCAATCCCCCTATTGATTTAGCAAACAATGATTTAGAAATAATATTTACAATACAAAATAGCTCCTCAAATGAGCAAATATTCAATTTAAATAGATAAGGATTAGAAATGCCTGTTTGAAGTAATTTAAATGTGGGCTTTTCTTCTTTTCCTCTTCTCTTTTGAATGGTTGAATCAAGCTTCAGCACTGATTCTTCACAGAAAGTTGTTGTAGAGAAGTTGAAGAGAAAGGGGCTTTTGAGCTTCTTCTTTTATTCTTTGTGAATCCTTCAAAAATGATCTTTGAAAGCTTTGGATTTCTTTTGAATCTCTCTTCAGATAGTAGGTGTGGACACAGAGATTTCTCTTTAAAAATATTTCCCTCTTTTTCACTTGAATCTTCCAATTTTTCTATGTCTCTCTATCAAACGGTCAGTTGCCCCTTTTCATAGATTTCTTAATCCAAGATTAGGTGAGAAAAATAGCCATTACAAGGTACTTGGATTGCTTCTACACACAAAGAATTATAGCCGTTAGAGATTAGGTGGAAAAATATTACCGTTGGAGTCTGTTCTGACAATTTGAAAATCTATTCCTGACAAGTTGGAGTCGGCTCCAACTTTGCAGGTGTCGGCTCTAACTCGAGTTTCCAAAAATAGTAAATAAAAAGTTTGTTGGAGAGTCGGATCTGGAAAAGTGATGTGTTGGCTTGCCGTATTTAGGTATCGGCTTCCGAAACTGAGCTTGTCGACTCTGACGATGTCTAAAAAATACGCTCTTTGTTTTCATGTTAGAGTCGACTCCAGAAATTCCATGTGTTGGCTCCCAAACTCAAGGTGTGGCTCTAAAAACTGACGCAGAAAATACTTCTCTGTATCTCAGATTAGAGTCAGCTCCAGAGTTTCAGGGGTCAACTCCAAGCTATGCCGAAAACTTGGAAATGTTCTGATATGCCCTGGTGTCGGCTTCAGACACTATAGGTGTCGACTCCAAGGTCTGAACTTAAATATTTTTTATTTAAAACCTAATTCAAAATTGATTTTGTGTATCATTTGAATAATTAAACATTCTTAATACTTGAAATACTTCTCAAATTTGTCAGAAACACAAAGAATATACTCATATCTTTTGTTGATCATCAAAATCAATAATTGGGTCAACAAAATGTGTTAAAGAAAAGACAGTGGTTATTGAGCACGTGAGCACTTAATTAATGATAGCTGATCCCTTGACTAAAGGCATGCCATCACAGAAGTTTAGGAATCATATAGACTGTATGGGTCTTGGTTATTTTGTTTAATTCATTGTATAGATGAATCTTATAATTAATGAAACTCTTTTATGGTTGTGATGTTTTTTCATATTCAGTTATTTAGTGTACACATTTATCTTGTGATGAGCATCATTAAGTTGGACCTAGAATAAACATAGGGTTTATTCATTAAGTTATATGGGCTTATGTTTGAGAAATATAATACATTGTGATACATGATAAATAATACTCAATTTTAGAGGATCTATTGCTATGATCTATGTATTTTGTTTCTTACTATAGTAATAGAATATATGGACCAAGTGGGAGAATGTTGGTTTTTTTTCCTCATTAAGTATATCGGTTAGACACAATTAATATGGTCCTATATTCGATATCGAGGGATTACATGAATTCAAAATTTGAATCCACGAATAAGATAGACATCCCTCAACCATATTTTGTTTGAAGCCCTCTGTGATGGAAAGATAAGGCATAAAAGAAAAAAAAATAGAGAGGTCCCTGCATCTTTGTCTCTCTTGAAGTTTTATACCATCACTGAGAGAGATTGAAAGGTGTGAAAGAGCCTTATCCTAATTTGAAGAAAAATAATTCATTTGCATGGATCGATGGCTGAAGGTATTTATGTATTTATTTATATTTTTATTATCATAATACATATATTGGTTCCATACTTTTTGCATATTTGATATGCATGTTATTTAGTTTGACAAACATGCAAAGGGATCAATATAATTTTATCTATTAATAATACCTCAGAAATAATCTTATATTGAATGAAAAAAAATAAAGTGCTTATAATTCCAGTTTATTTACTGCTAATTGACTTATACTCAAGTTATTAAGGTTACCTGGGTCTGCTATATGAGATGTTATAGATATCCTCACATCTGAATCACTTTCATTTAAGCTCTAGATAAAGGGTGAACTGCCTGCAACATGTCATTACCTGGCACGGTACAGGCTAATGGATTTAGGATCCTGACCTGGTATCAAAACATCCGGTAAATGCATTCAAGCAGGGTATCGGTTAATGGATTTAGGATCCTGACCCGGTGTCAGAACGCCGGATAAATGCTTTCAAGCAGGGGACTCAGCTATCACTTCCAACCAAACTCCCTCTGTCTCTTTCTTTTTCTCCACTCGGCCAAACCCCTTTCTCTCTTCTCCCTTTTGTATTTTGTTTTCCACCCACTCATTCATCTAAAGGCCTAAGTCTTAAAGATGACAGCCAGTGGTGGGTTTCAAATGGCCCTAGGAATTCTCTCTTTGTCGTTCTCCACTCTTAAGCACAAGCTTATTTAGTCTACATGGTTAGATTCATTATCAAGCCTTTTTGCCCTTGTTTTTTCTTTTCCATCCTGTCCTTTATCAAATCTTCAAATGACTTGATTAAATTTCACCCATGCCCTTGATCAATTTTGCAAAAGACCACAGTGTCCTTTTTCTTTATGCCTTTAGATCATTTCCCCAAATGAACCTTTCCACCAATGCCCTAGAGATATTTGGCTAAATGACCCATGGGTCCATTCCAACTATACCCTGTTAGTGTGTGCTCTAAATCCAACGGATTAGATGCTAGTTTATATACATTTCTTTATGAATGCAAATCAAATTTATTGATTTTTTTATCTATCCGGGTGTAATTTATATATACATATATTAGATATATTTTACCTATGAGATAAAGTCCAAAAGAATGTGAACTATGCATATGAAATTTGTAATAGAGATTACAAATTGTGAGATCCAAAATTACACATTATGGTTCGATTCTTTAAACTTCCCTAGTCGATATGCAGACAAGATTGGACATTGTCAAACGCCGATGAGACTAGCACACACTGCATATCTTTACCCTTATGGTGAGCAGCTGATCTTGCAAGCTGAAATATAAAGATACTTGGAAAGGTGTGTGGATGTTCGTTATTATAACGATGTATTGGATGACCTACATAGAGATCCCATATGGATAATCTATATAGTGTCGATGGTTGATCTCTGATAATGGTAGTGCGAGTGATCCTTTGACTTGAGATCTTCATTGCATCTCATATGTGAAATGTCATGCTTTGACGATATGCAAACATCACTCTAGCCAAGGGTGGCAAATATAGTGTCGATTAGGTATGACATGAAGCACATGAAGGTGGTGTTTGAACAAGATAGGATTCATCTTCCTTGATAGAAAGGGTTATATCCCATGGCCACTTGATAGATTAAATTGACTGTTAAATATTTGCAAGGTTGAGTTGAAATTTAAAATGGTTTTGAAGTTCTAATTCATATGAGTCAATTTTTCTAAGATCAAGTAAATAAATATCAATTACATGGTTGACACATTCCATACCACTGATTGATCTGGGATATGTGACGAAGGGATTGAATCATACATTAACCATTCATGGAAGGGTGTTGATGACCACGTCAACAAAACCCTTAACACTTGGGTGGTCATGATGCTTTACTAGAGGCCGCTCATGATCTATAATCATGGATTCTTTGACTTAATTAATGAGTTGATTTGGTTATAGAATTCACTTGGACAAGGTGTTGATCAAGTCATCCATAGGGTCAATATTAGGGACATTATTATTACCAACATGTCAAGGGGCTAATGGGTCACACTTATTGAGGAGATTTTGGATGAGGTTAAAATGGAAATTAAGTTGAATTTAATTCAAATTAGATGATCAATTAATTAGTATTGGGTTTGACTCAATCTTAATGAGAGAATATGAAATTGATGAATAGGATTCATCATAGAGAAAAGAATTTTATGTTCAAGCGAGAGACCTTTTGTACATGTGATGTACATATAAAATTCATTAATTGGATACTTAATTAGGCTTGATCCATGTGATGGATGATTAGATTAATTGATATTAATAATATGGTATTTAATTGGGTCCATATGATGGTATGATTTGATTCGTGGAAACCCAATTAAGCCGAGGGCTGAGATCGTGCCACGTGGAGGATCGATACATGCCTATGTGATGGACATAACCCATCTCCATGTCATGGAGGAGGGAACCCCATGATTTGGGCATCATCATGAAGCCAAATCCAAGGTTGTGACATTGATTTTATGGGATAACCAATTTTTTATTTTTTAGGGATGTGGTTTGATGGTTGTAATCCTTACATTATGGTGATAACAAATATCCTAAATTTGTTAGGATAATTTGTTATAACAAATATCATAAATTTATTAGGATAATTTGTTATCAACTTGATATGATTGAATGGTTAAGTGATCGAAATAAAATCCTCCTTTTTATGAAACCACACAACCTCTTTTAATATATAAAAAAAGGAGAGAGATCCCTTTCGAAAGACATTCCTAACACCTCATTTTTCTCTCTTGGATGCCTAACACCCACTTTCTCTCTCTAAAATATTCTTTCTCTCTCTAGGACGTCACTCTCTCTCTCTTGAAGGGTTGAAAGTTCCTCTCTCTCTCATGTCCCTCTTCCTGGGTTGTTGAAGAAAGGCTTTCTCTCTCTCTTTTAATTGATCAAGATTTGATCTTGATCAAGAAATCTTTTCTTTCTTGATTGATCAAGATTTGATCTTGATCAAGAAATTATTTTCTTTTATAGAACAAGATTTGATCTTGATCAAAAATCTTTTCTCTCTTGATTGATTAAGATTTGATCTTGATCAAGAAATTATTCTCTCTCTTGATTTAGGAAATCAATTGAAAAGAAAAGAGGCGCTAGCATCCGTCGCAAGAATGTTATCATCCAATCCTAAGAGGACGTCATCCAAAGATCTTCGCATGGATCATCATTAGAGGGCAGACACATGGACGGCTAGTGGTAATCATTTATCGGCTTCATAAGGCTTCATCCCCAATAAAGAACACAGGTATGATCTATTATTAAATCATGTGTTATTTCTTATTAACTGAATTTGTTCCCTGAGGATCTTGGGCTTTGGGAATTAAATTCATATTTATTTTTATCTTCTGCTGCATTATATATGAATTTGATTCATATAAAATATACGAAATTTTCAACAAGTGATATCAGAGCTACCTTAGGCTTCAAATTTAGTTAATTTAATAGATTACCTGAGTTCTAGTTTTTATATACATATATCTAAATTTTACATGCGATGTAAAATATAAATATTACCATATGATAAAGATTAAATATTTAATAAGTTTATTATATATAATAAATATAAATTATTTAGATTTGATCATGTTAAAAATTAAAAATTATGATTTATGTGTGACATAATCATAACGGCTGAAATTTAACATATCATGTTTAGAATTTAATTTTGACATGATAAAGAACATGATTAAAATCTAAAATAATTATATTGATAAAGATTAAATATTTAATAAGTTTATTATATGATAATAAATATTAATTATTTAGATTTGATCATGTTAAAAATTAAAAATTATGATTTATGTGTGACATAATCATAAAGGCTGAAATTTAACATATCATGTTTAGAATTTAATTTTGACATGATAAATAATGTGATTAAAATCTAAAATAATTATATTGATAAAGATTAAATATTCAATAAGTTTATTATATGATAATAAATATAATTATTTAGATTTGATCATGTTAAAAATTAAAATTATGATTTATGTGTGACATAATCATAAAGGCTGAAATTTAACATATCATGTTTAGAATTTAATTTTGACATGATAAATAATATGATTAAAATATAAATAATTATATCATGATAACATGATAATCAAGATTAAAATTAAAATTTTAAATTTTGATATGTTATCATGATTATAGATGTTAGGGATGTTATGATAGAGACCAATTAGGATTTTCATGTGATAAAAATAAATTTATCATAACAGATAATGATAAGACAAATATTTAAAATAAATTGTTATAAAATTTTTGACATCTATCATAAATCCCTAAAGATCACTATCTTATCTTATCATAATGTGTAATAGATGATAAGGTTTAGAAATAATTAGACTTAACCATATCATTGTTTGATCCTATGATCCTATAATTGATCTAATCAATTGGGCTTAATTGCATTGGTGTCTAGAAAGGTGCGATCATGGTTTTTAATTGCTCTGTTCGCTGCCTTAAAAACCCATACAATGGGATCTAAGGGTATGCTAAATAGGACCCCATTAATCAGTTGATCTGGCCATTGTTAAGGAAAGTTCTTAATTAATTAGATCAATTAAGGTTAATCAAGATGGTAGCAATTGATTTGGTTACATGATTAGGGTTTCTAAATTAGATAGTGATCATGATCCTAATTTGATTAGGAGTCCCAATCATAAGATTGGATCTTATGAAATTTAGGTTAATTAAAATTAATCTAAAATTTATATATAGGATATATAACCTAGCATGATACAAATGTTGTATATACATGATGGGACCTAGATGCACTAAAACCCTTCACGAATATTAAGTCATTAGCCTTCCATTGTTCACATGATACAAAATAATTAGGGCATGAGATTTGTTATGCAATAGCCAAGATCAAGTGAACCTATGAGGAGTTGATTAGGGAACAATAGGTTGACTTAACTAGGTTAGCTGGCATAATTGGCCATAGTCAGGGTCAGTCTAATCTAGAGGCAATGTTTAGGGTGATCACATCAGATGTGATTGACAAGGAAATTTCCCCTAAATGATCTAGGAGTCACATTTGATGTGATTGATAAAAATCTACCTAATTTGGCTTACTAAGATTTGTTGTGCCATAGCCAAGGTCAAGGTAAGTCAATTTGAGGGTCCTAGCCCACTAGAAAATTATTTGATAATTTTTGAGATTAATAGAGAGGGCTATTGAGCTCGATAAAATAGTGGGAGTAATCGATTTAATTAAAAATTTTTAAATTACCATATTAAATCGATGATTTGCATTCATAATAATTGACTCGTTCTATTTTCTTCACAGTTGTAAGAGACACCATGAGTGTGAACATTAACCTTAGAGGTAACCTAAAGTCCAACAAGTCGACCGAACCCAATTTCCCTGATTGGCTAAGGAATATAGCCAAGAAAAAAATGTCACTTTTGTGGCAAGGATGGGCACTAGAAGCGTAACTGCAGGGCTTATTTGGCAAGTCTAAAAGAAAAGAAGCATACTGATGCTTTTACATTAGGTGCATACATAATTGAGATATTTTTTTCTATTACTTTGTATTCCACTTGGGTATTGGATATCGGTTGTGGGTCTCATTTTTATATGGAGATATATTAGAAGATTGAGGAAAGATGAAGTGATCCTATGAATCGGAAATGGAACAAAGGTTGTTGCATTAGCCATAGGAATTTGTTCTTTATCTTTGCCCATAGGGCTTGTAATTGAACTTAGTAATTGTTACTATATTCTGAACATAACAAGGAATAGTATATCCATTTCATGTTTAGTAATGGATGGGTATTCATTTGAAATTAAAAATAAAGGTATTTCTATTTTTCGAAATGAAATGTTCTTTGGTTCTGCTGAATTGTTCAATGGAATTTATGTTCTTAATCTTCAAGCCCCTATTCTCAATATTGAATTAAAAAGATTAAAATCAAATAATTCTAGGGATTCGTACCTATGGCATTGTCATTTAGGCCATGTAAATAAAACTTATTTAACCAAGTTACATAAAGATGGATACTTGGGCTCATTCGATTGGGAATCGTTTGAGGAATGCGAGTCATGTTTACTTGGCAAGATGACCAAGTCACCTTTTATCGAAAAAGGTGAGTGAGCAACTGAATGTTTGGGTTTAGTACATTCGGATGTATGTGGACCCATCAATATTCAAGCCATAGGAGATTTTTCTTATTTCATCACGTTCATAGATGACCATAGTAGATATGGTTATGTGTATCTGATGAAGCACAAATCTGAAGCCTTTGAAAAGTTCAAAGAATTTAGATGTGAAGTAGAAAAATAAACTGGCAAGAGTATTAAGATACTTCGATCAGATTGAGGTGGTGAATACTTGAGCCATGAGTTCATGGATTATTTGAAGAATAATGGGATTCTCCCTCAATGGACTCCTCCTGTTACACCACAGCACAATGGTGTGTCAGAAAGGAGAAATCGTACACTATTAGATATGGTACATTCGATGATGAGCCTTGTAGATCTCCCAAAAATATTTTGGGGTTATGCTCTAGATACTATCGAATATATCCTAAACTGAGTTCTATCTAAATCGATCAACTCCACTTCATATGAGATATAGTATGGAAAGAAACCATCCCTTAATCATTTAAGGGTTTAGGGCTGTTATGCTTATATGAAGCGTAATGAATCAGATAAGCTTGAAGCTAGATCTGATAAATGCAATTTTGTGAGATATCCAAAACAAACAAAAGGATATTACTTCTATCACCCTCTCGAGCAAAGGTGTTTGTCTCGAGAAATGCTTCATTTTTAGAAAATGAGATAATTTCAAAGGATAGTGGGAGTAAGATTGAACTTAGTGAATCTCAAGAACCACAAATTAATAATGGCCTATTAGATGGAATGGAGCACATACCGAATGTAGTTGGAGTTGAGCTAAAGACTCAACCCACATTCAGGCAACCATTGCATGAGTCTCTATCAGAAGAAGTACAGCAATAGGTAGCTCCAAGTACACACTAGCTACATCCAGTAGGACAATTCACATCCCTAAGAGATATGCATTTCTTATAGAGGATGATGAGCCTACCAACTACAAGAGGCAATGTCTGACATTAACTCCAAGAGATGGTTTGAGGCCATGAAATCTGAAATGAAGTCCATTTATGACAACCAGGTATGGACCATGGTTGATCCACCTGAAGGGGTAAAACCTATTGGGTGCAAATGGGTTTTCAAGAAGAAGACCAACATGGATGGTAATGTGATTACCTATAAGGCAAGGCTAGTTGCAAAAGGTTATAAGCAAAGACAAGGTATTGACTTTGATGAAACCTTTTCATCCGTAGTCATGCATAAGTCCATAAGGATTTTGCTTGCGATAACAGCATATTTTGACTATGAGATATGGCAGATGGATGTCAAGACTACCTTCCTAAATAAAAATTTAGAGGAGGATGTACATATGACACAACCAGAGGGTTTTAAATCCATAGATCCTAAGAAAGTATGCAAGCTACGAAGGTCTATTTATGGACTTAAGCAAGCCTCTAGAAGTTGGAACATCCGATTTGATGTGACAATTAAAGAGTTTGATTTCATCAAAAATGAGGATGATCCATGTGTGTACAAGAAGGTTAGTGGGAGTGATATTAATTTCTTAATATTATATGTGGATGATATATTTTTAATAGGAAACAATGTATCCTTCTTAAAGAAGTGAAGGATTGGTTATCAGGTAAATTCTTCATGAAGGATTTGAGAGAAGCAACCTTTATACTAGGTATAAAGATCTATAGAGATAGATCTAAAAGGTTGCTTGGATTGACCCAATCCACATATATAGATAAGATGCTTAAGCGTTTAGCATGGAGGAATCCAAGAAGAGATTCTTGCCAATGTCGCATGGGGTACATCTCTCTAAGGACATGAGTCCTAAGACCTAAGAGGAAAGAGAGTACATGGATAGGATACCATACGCATTAGCAATTGGATCCATTATGTATGTGATGCTATGTACGAGGCCTGATATTTCTTATGCCTTGAGTATCACGAGTAGATATCAGGCGAACTCTAGTGAGAAACATTGGATGACAAGAATATCCTTAAGTACTTGCGAAGGACTAAGGATATGCTCTTGATTTATAGAGGACCCAATCTTATAGTTTGGGGTTATATGGATTCTAGCTTTTAGTTTGATAGAGATGATTATAAATCATAATTAGGCTATGTGTTTACACTCTATGGTGGTGCAGTAGCTGGAAGAGTTTCAAGTAGGAGATGATTGCCAACTCTACAACTAAGCCGAGTACATCGCAGCATCAGATGCAGCTAAAGAAATAGTTTGGATCAAAAAGTTCATCACTGAACTTGGAGTGGTTCCAAACATTGTTAATCCAATACTCTTGTATTGTGATAACAATGAAGCTATTGCGCAAGCTAAGGAACTAAGGTCTCATCAGAGATCCAAACATGTACTCAGAAAATATCATGTGATTAGGAAAATTAGTGGGAGGAATGATATAAAATAGAACGAGTCCTACGGACAATAATATTGCCGATCCGTTTACTAAAGTCCTGTAGTAGCAGAAGCATGATGGTCATTCTTAGTCACTTGGTATTAGATACATGGGTGATTGGCTCTAGTGCAAGTGGAAGATTATTAGTGTGTGCTCTAAATCCAATCGGATTAGATGCTAGTTTACATATTTCTTTATGAATGTAAATCAAATTTATTGGTTTCTTTATCTATCCGGATGTAATATATATATATATATATATAGATATATTTTACCTATGAGATAAAGTCCAAAAGAATGTGAATTGTGCATATGAAATTTGTAATAGAGATTACAAATTGTGAGATCCAAAATTCTATTATGGTTCGATTCTTTAAACTTTCCTAGTTGATGCCTAGACAGGATTGGACACTGTCAAATGCCGATTAGACTAGCACACATTGCATATCTTCATCCTTATGGTGAGCAGCTGATCTCGCAAGCTGAAGTATGAAGATACTTGGATAGGTGTGTGGATGTTCATTATTGTAATGATGCATTGGATGACCCGCACAGAGATCCTATATGGATATTCTATATAGTGTCAATGGTTGATCTCTGATGACGGTGGTGCGAGTGATCCTTTGACTTGAGATCTTCATTGCACCTCATATGTGGAATATCATGCTTTGACAATATGCAAACATCGCTCTAGCCATGGATGGCAAATATGGTGTTGATTGGGTATGACATGAAGCTCATGAAGGTGGTGTTTGATCAAAACAGGATTCATCTCCCTTGATAGAAAGGGTTATATCCCACGGCCACTTGATGGATTAAATTGACTGTTAAATCCTTGTAAGGTTGAGTTGGAATTCGAAACGGTTTCGAAATTCTAATTCATATGAGTCAATTTTTTTGAGATAAAGTAAATAAAGATCAATTGCATGGTTGACACATTCCATACCACTGATTGATCTGGGATATGTGACGAAGGGATTGAATCGTACGTTAACTGTTTATGGACAGGTGTTGATGACCACGTCAACAAAACCCTTAACACTTGGATGGTCATGATGCTTTGCTAGAGACCACTCATGATCTATAATCATGGATTCTTTGACTTAATCAAAGAGTTGATTTGGTTAAAGAATTGACTTCGACAAGGTGTTGATCAAGTCATCCCTAGGTCAATATTAGGGATATGATTATTACCAACATGTCAAGGGACCTAATGGGTCACATGCATTAAGGAGATTTTGGATGAGGTTAAAATAAAAATTAAGTTTGATTTAATTCAAATTAGATGACCAATTAATTAGGATTGGGTTTGACTCAATCTTAATGAGAACATGAAATTGATGAATAGGATTCATCATAGAGAAAAGAATTTTGTGTTCAAGAGAGAGACCTTTTGTGCATGTGATGTACATATAAAATTCATTAATTGGATACTAAATTAGGCTTGATCCATGTGATGGATGGCTTAGATTAATTGAGATTAATAATATGGTATTTAATTGGGTCCATATGATGGCATGATTTGATTTGTGAAAACCCAATTGAGCCGAGGGCTGAGTGTTAGGAAATATGTCCTACAGCCAATCGTCTAGCCTATAGACGGTTGTGATTCATTGTACATGATTTATTTGATTAATAAAAGTTATTTTGGCAGTACATCATATTTTTCATCTTTCAATAGAACTCTTATATGTTGTAGTCCTTAGAATTACATTTATTCGAGAAAGGAGAAATTATCGAGTAATTCTTAAATGGGTTCACGACCAAATGATATGTTATTACCTAGAACAATAACGTAGTCAAGTATAGGTCATTGTGTGCCATATATGTTGGTTTGTCCTCTTAAACCAAGGAGTGTATGACATTAGTATGGCATGCAGGTGAGTGTAGGAGTACATTCACTGAACAGTGGCTCACCTTTGTTGAGTACTCTACTGTCAAGGTATCTCACTGAAGGGTAATGGGTATAAGTGTCCCTTTAACCTGAGACTATCATGATGACTTAGTAAGCAACTCACTGTACTTAGCGCTGGACTACCTGGATTTCTAATCCAGTAATGGAAGGTTGCTGGGTATAGTCAAGTACTTATTAAATCAGTGATGAGTCAAGATGGAATTGTCCACTCTAAGTATTAGAGTTGATACTCGGTTTGTGTTTTAATTTTGCAAAACGTTGGCTAGGGTAATCCATGTGAGGAGTCACAGGATTGTAGTACATGTTGAAACACACTTAGATGTTTTTGAAGTTGGCAATGAACTCTAAATTCATCTTGAGTATTTGGACAAGGGGATAATTATACGATAACCATAGCCTAGGTTTTTGAATATTGCTTTGCATACAATCGGTCTATTCGGACGTCGGGTACCATTGCTAGATGGCCACATCGATTGGTATAGGAAGTGTTCTATACTATCGACTTAGATTCGAACCTATGGAGTCACACATAGTCAGGTGACCTGAGACAGGCTTAATCCATGATCTAAGTGGGACTTGGTCATATGGGTAATACCAAGTTTGTACTAGCAATGTCTAGCTAGCACTGGGCATTAGTGGTAGTACTTATTCTGGGGATGAACTTGAGTTAGTTTGTAACTCAAGTAAATTTTTGGGATTTATTTAGACCCATTGTGAGATAGGACTTGAACCATAGACCAATGGTTGGTTTGATGATATAGTGGTTTAGATCTGGTTTCAAAGTGGTTTGAATCGGATATCCAATATAGCCTCTGATAATTTATTTATAAATTTTGAAATCATAAATTACTTTAAATTAGAAATTAAATAAGTCAAATGCGAAGTATGGTTCGAGATCTTCGCATGGGTTCTTCCGGATTTCAATTTGGACTTCAAACGGATTTAATCTAATTATTTTTGTATTTATAAATATTTTAAATATTTTTATATTATGGTTGCGGGCAGCCAATGAGACTTTAAAACTTCAAAAAATTTATGATTCTGCGATTTCATATAAATTATGATTCTATTTCGTTTAAATTATGGTTCTACCATTGAGACGGCGTAAATTTGAAACTTTGTATAAATTACGATTTTGTTGTTCCGATAACTTAAATTTAAAATTTTATTTAAATTATGATATGAATCCGTAACCCATCCGCTTTCAAAGATCGGATATTATCGTATCGTAAAACAAATTCAAAAGGTTGTTTGGGTTGTTTTACAATGAGTTTATTTAAGAAACTTTTCTCAACTTCAAGGAGAGAGTAGTAGAGAAAGAAAGTCCAAAAATCAGAGAAGTCCAAGAAGAGAGGGTCTCCTTTCTTGGCGAAGAGTTCTCCATCCCTTCTGATTCTATATCCTATGTCTCAAGGTTTCCTGGCGTACATACGAAATAGAGGAGTGGCACGTGCGACTCTCGCAAGGCATCAAGAGAAACTATTCACAGGAGATTAGATCTATATCAGTTTCTGCATCAGGTACGCAAACTGACAGGTATAAAATTTAATTTTAAATTTTGCATGCTTTCAATTACAGATATACATGACATATTTATAAATTTAATTAGATTAAATTTAAATAAAATACATGCATACAAATAAACCTGAGATCCTGGGGCATCGTAAAATCAAATTTTTCTTACAAATGGTATCAGAGCCTCCCAGGTTTAGGAATGCATAGTAAATCTGTAATGATCAAAGCATGTTTTAAAGTAGATCTAGTGTAGATCTAAATATGAT
The DNA here is from genome assembly GCA_900491605.1 of Calamus simplicifolius. Classification (NCBI taxonomy): domain Eukaryota; kingdom Viridiplantae; phylum Streptophyta; class Magnoliopsida; order Arecales; family Arecaceae; genus Calamus; species Calamus simplicifolius. The sequence goes on along the minus strand of UESW01004641.1, from coordinate 42,254 downwards.
ACATGATTAAAGCATGTTTGTTATTGATAAAAGCATGTTTATTAGTAGGACTAGTGTATATCTAGAACCTATGTTTGCTATGTTTCTGGATTGGGTGGATTCATCTGGTCGTCTAGTCTGTTGAGGTTTCACAACCTCTGTTACCCTCACCATGGGGTGCTAATAATTATGATCCATGAAACAGATCTAAAATAAAATAATAAAAAAAAGGTTAAAATTATTTTACATTTTTGATCTGAATGTCATGATATTTTAGATTAGATCTAATATTAAATTATGACATAAATGTTAATTAAATTAACATTAAAATTTTGGATCATAAATAAATATTGTAAAATTGTTTTACAAGATAAATTTGAAATTGTTTCAAATTAGAAAATTGGATTAACTTAATTAAGAATTAAGTTGATTTTAAATCATAAATCCATAAATCTGGGTAAATGGGTTAGCTAGGGTCAGGTTCAGTAATTGGGTTAGACCTGAGTTTAGAATGAATGGACCAAGTAGAGAATTAAGTCTAATCAAATGTTGAATTAGGTTTTCTTCTTATGCATCTCTTTGATTAGTTAGATTGATCAGTCCATACATCTAAATGGACTTGATTTTTGGCTCAGCGGTGAGCCCGAGTCTCTAGGCTAGTCTAATTGAGTCTGGTAAACCAATTGGTGTCTAAGGTAAGTCTGGCATATTGATCAAGGTTTTTAATTTGGGCTACCTCTTACCTGGCCAACTTGGTTGGTGTCTAAGGCAAGATGGTTAATGGCACAACCATTCCTTGATCCCACTTACCTGCCAATATGGTCAACCAGAATCGATTGGATAGCTTATTGATTCGAGTTAACCCATGTCAATTAAGGCTTATCAGTCCTAACTGATTTTAGGAGCCCATGGACCGATTGTTCATAAACCCCTCTAATAGTTAGTGGAGGATTCTTGATTAAGGTTCATGTCTTTCCTCATTTGTCACAATTTGATCAAACCCTAAAAATTATTAGGTCCTTAAAAAGATGAAGTTATGGAGATAACTAAGTCTTAGCCTCCCATTAAGTGGATGGTAATGGGTCCAATAGTTGGGTGATCATTGGCAGACCCAAAGGTCGGGTGATCATCAGGCTATTGGAATTGTCATTCATAATATGATGACTTAGTGCAACTTTCTTAACGGTCAGGTGGCCGATCAAAGTCGGGCTTGATTATTTGTTAGTTAGAAGCATTAAATCTTGTCATGTTAATGGTTGGACCTAACTAGGACCTTCAATAGGAGGCCCAAAGGCCGATTGAAGTGCACCCTAGGGCAAAATAGATTACTAGAAATTGCTTGGAGAAGCAATTGGTTAAAGAACCTACCTCTAGATGCACATGGGTGGGCTGGCCAAAGTCGGGCTCATATGTTGTCTATTGGATTCTAGTACCCACTAAGGAATTAGGGATAATTTCTCGGATGGAAGTAAAGACTACCAATCTGAATAATATAGTGGCAAGACCTTTAGACTAAAGTCCATGTATTTAGGATTAATAAATCATGTAAGCTAATAGGTTTTGGTTATCCTTTCAGATCAGGTCAACCAATTTGTCGCTCCGTTCATTATTGGACAATGACAAACTAACGGGTCCCAACTTCGATAGCTGGTATCGAAGACTCAGATAGTCTTGGAACATGAGAGGATTCTTTATGTGATAATGGATCCTAAACTTGAGGAGCTAGCTTCGAATGCTTGCACTGCGGTCAGAGATACTTATCAAAGTGGGTCAATGATCGCACCACAGTACGGTGCATTATGCTGGCCTCCATGAATGATGAGTTCAATAGGAAGTTTGAGGAAGCCCAACCTAAAGAGATCCTTCAAAAGTTGAAGGAGTCCTTTGGCACACCAGCGATGTTGAAAGGTACAGAGTGTCTAGTGCCATTTTCAATGCTCGAATGCGTGAAGGGGCATCGGTCACTGATCATGTATTGTATATGATTGAGATGATCGAGTGCTTGGGCAAGCTTGGCTTTCCCTTGCATGAGCAGCTTGGGAAGGATGCTATATTGAACTCCCTGCCTGGTTCCTACTTGGATTTTCTCAGTCATTTAGAATGACAAAACCTGTAGTAAACTACCATGGTTTACTAGGTTTACTGCAGACTTATGAGAAGGATCACCAGCTCCAAAAGGGCTCGATAAATTTAGTGGGAGTTTCTAGAGCAGGTCGTTGTTCCTTTAAGAAAGGGATGAAGAAAAGGAATAAGAATAAAAAAGTGCAAAATGATGGGCATAATCAGGCTAAGAAGAAAGCTAAGGCTGACAAGAACCAAGCGGAATGCTTCTTCTGTAAAAAGCTGGGTCATTGGAAGAGGAACTGCCTCAATACATTGCAACCCTGGATCCTAACGGACCAAGAAGAAAAGCAGCAAGTAGTTGCTGGACAAGGTACTTATGTGATAATGCCTTGTAGTTTCTCTATTTGTGATACTACTAATTGGGTATTAGATACCGACAGTCCAATTCATATTTTCAATTCTTTGCAGGGACTTCGAATTAGTAGAGATTCAAGGATGACAAAAGATTCCTAAACGTGGGTGATGGAAGTCGAGTTCCAGTCCTAGGTTAGGAGTAGTAGAGCTATTTTTTGAATCCTGCAATGTCATGCTAAGTGAATGTCACTATTGTCCTAATTTCTTATTAAATGTCATTTCTGTAGGCCAATTGGCCATTGAAGGATTTGATTTTTCAATAAAGAATGACGTTATGAACATCATTGTGAATGATACTTCTGTAATGTGTGGACAATTGTGCAATGGCATTTTTATGTTATCACAACCTATAAATGTGATGTGTACTCCAAGCAAACGGCCTAGGATAGAAAATGTTAGTGATTCATACCTGTGGCACTGTAGACTAGGTCACATTAACAAGAACAAGATTAATAGATTAGTCAGAGAGGGTATCCTCAATGACATTGATTGTGAATCAATTCCAATCTGTAAATCTTGTCTTCTTGGTAAAATGACCAAATCACCCTTTACTGAAAAGGTGAAAAAGCCAGAGATATTCTAAGTCTCATACATACGGATGTATGTGGACCCATGATACCACTGCTATAGGGTGGGTTTAGCTATTTCATTATGTTTACAAACGACCACTCTAGGTTTGGTTATGTTTTCTTGATGAAACATAAATCTGAGTCGTTTGAAATGTTCAAACGATATCGTAATGAAGTAGAGAAACGGACTGGAAAGAATATTAAAATCCTTCGATCAGATCGAGGAGGTGAATATCTTTCAAGTGAGTTCCTGACATATCTTGAGGAGAATGGGATTCTCTCTCAATGGACTCCTCCAGGGACACCCCAGTTAAATGGTGTGTCTGAAAGGAGGAATCGAACCCTGTTGGACATGGTTCGATCCATGATGAGCTTTGCCAATATGTCTCTCCTTTTGGGGATATGCCCTCGAGACAGCATGTTATATTCTTAATAGGGTTCCAAGCAAGTCTGTTACTAAGACTCTATATAAGATATGGACACCTTAGGGTATGGGGGTGTCCAGCTTATGTCAAACGATTGCAGACAGATAAACTAGGACCTAGGTCTGACAAATATTTTTTTGTTGGGTATCCCAAAGAGACTAAAGGATATTATTTCTACCATACTGAAGAACAAAATTGTTCGTCAGTCTTAGAGCTACCTTTTGGAAAAGGAGTTCCTTGCTAAAAGAACTAAGGCTGCTAATGTTGAACTTGATGAAGTTCGACAGGTAGAAGTACCTATATGCTCTGAAGCCTCTATAGAACCAGCTTTGATTAAATCAAACCAGAGCCCATTGAGAAAACATTAAGGAGATCTGATAGAGTACCACGTCAACCGAACAATACTCCAGTTACTTGGTCCATGATGGCGATCCTGTTGAGCTCGATGAGAACAACAAGGATCCCATCACCTATATGGATGCAATGCAGAGGTCTGATTCTGAGAAATGGCTTGAGGCCATGAGATCCGAAATGGAATCCATGGAGATCAACAGTGTATGGACACTTGTGGATCCACCTGAAGGGATAAAACCCATTGGGTAAATGGATTTTTAAAAAGAAACAAGGCAGACAAAAAGGTGGAGACCTATAAAGCTCGTTTGGTTGCTAAGGGGTATCGTCAATGTTATGGTATAGACTATGACGAAATTTTTCTCCTGTAGCAATGCTCAAGTCCATTCGGATCATGCTTGCTCTGGCTGCATATTTTGACTATGAAATCTGGCAAATGGATGTTCGAACAGCTTTTCTGAATGGAGAGCTGGAAGAGGAGGTGTATATGATACAACCTGAAGGATTCATATCTGCAGATGTATCAAAAGTATGCAAACTCCAAAAGTCCATCTATGGACTAAAGCAAGCATCTCGGAGTTGGAACATATGTTTTGATAAGTGTATCAAAACGTATGGCTTCGTTAAGAATGGAGAAGAACCCTGCATATATAAATGGGCTAATGGTTCTAGTTATGTTTCTTGTATTGTATGTAGATGACATTCTCTTAATTGGGAATGACATTCCTGCATTACAGGGAATAAAGGTTTGGTTAATGTCACAGTTCTCCATGAAGGACTTGGGAGAAGTTTTTTACATTCTAGGGATGAAGATCTATAGAGATAGATCAAAGAAGCTGCTGGGATTATCACAGTCAACGTACATTGAGACTGTACTGAAAAGGTTCAGCATGAAAAATTCAAGAAAGGCTATCTTCCGATAGGCCATGGGATTTCACTCTCTAAGAAGGATTGTGCGACAACTCCTGACGAGAGGAAACGTATAAGTAGGATTCCATATGCTTCAGTAGTGGGTTCTATTATGTACGCCATGACATGTACGAGACCGGACGTAGCATATTCACTAGGAGTAGTGAGTAGATACCAGTCTAACCCAGGTGAAGCACATTGGAAAGTGGTGAAAACCATCCTTAAGTATTTGTGAAATACTAAAGACCAATGGCTTATCTATGGAGAACCTGACTTGAAGCTTGTGGGATATACTGACTCCAGTTTTTAGTCAGACAAAGATGATAGCAAAAGTGTATGAGGGTTTGTCTTTACCCTAAATGAGGAGCGATCTGTTGGAAAAGTTTCAAGCAACACATAGTGGCGGATTCTGTATGCGAGGCAGAGTATATCGCAGCATCAGATGCACAAAGGAAGCAGTATGGCTACGAAAATTTTTGCGTGAGCTGGAAGTGGTGCTTGCCCTGGGTGGTCTTGTTCCAGTGTACTGTGACAACTCTGGAGCAATTGCCCAAGCCAAAGAGCCAAAATCTCATTATCGCACCAAGCATATATGCGTCGCTACCACCTTGTATGAGAAATCGTGGAACGAGACGTCGAGCTTCGAAAGATCGATGGAAAGGAGAACCTAGCCGACCCATTTACTAAAGCTCTCAGAGTCAAGGAGTTCAATGAACACAAATGGAAGATGGGTATTAGATACTGTTCCGATTGGCTCTAGTCCAAGTGGGAGTTGTTAGGAAATATATCCTACAGCCAATCGTCTAGCCTATAGATGGTTGTGATTCATTGTACATGATTTATTTTATTAATAAAAGTTATTTTGGCAATACAATATTTTTCATCTTCCAATAGAACTCTTATATGTTGTAGTCCTTAGAATTACATTTATTCAAGAAAGAAAGAATTATCGAGTAATTCTTAAATGGGTTCGCGACCAAATGATACGTTATTACCTAGGACAATAACGTAGTCAAGTATAGGTCATTGTGTGCCATATATGTTGGTTTGTCCTCTTAAACCAAGGAGTGTATGACATTAGTATGGCATGCAGGTGAGTGTAGAGTACATTCACTAAACAGTGGCTCACCTCTGTTGAGTACTCTACTGTCAAGGGTATCTCACAGAAGGGCAATGGGTATAAGTGTCCCTTTGATCTGAGACTATTATGGTGACTTAGTAAGCAACTCACTGTACTTAGGCGTTGGACTACCTAGATTTCTAATCCAGTGACGAAAGGTTGCTGGGTATAGTCAAGTACTTATTAAATCAGTGATGAGTCAAGATGGAATTGTCCACTCTAAGTATTAGAGTTGATACTCGATTTGTGTTTTAATTTTGCAAAACCTTGGCCAAGGTAATCCATGTGAGGAGTCACATGATTGTACATGTTGAAACACACTTAGATGTTTTTGGAAGTTGGCAGTGAACTCTAAATTCATCTTGAGTATTTGGATAAGGGATGAATTATACGGAAACCATAGCCTAGGTTCTTGAATATTGCCTTGCATACATTCGGTCTATTCGGACGTCGGGTACCATTGCTAGATGGTCACATCGATTGGTATAAGAAGTGTTCCTATGCTACTGACTTAGATTCGAATCTATGGAGTCATGCATATAGTCAGGTGACCTGGAGACAGGCTTAATCCATGATCTAAGTGGGACTTGGTCATATGGTAATACCGAGTTTGTACTAGCAATGTCTAGCTAGCACTGGGCATTAGCGGTAGTACTTATTCTGGGGATGAACTTGAGTTAGTTTGTAACTCAAGTGAATTTTTGGGATTTATTCAGACCCATTGTGGGATAGGACTTGAACCATAGACCAATGGTTGGTTTGACGATAGAGTGGTTTAGATTTGGTTTCAAAGTGGTTTGAATCGGCTATCCAATATAGCCTCTAATCGTTTATTTATAAATTTTGAAATCATAAATTACTTTAAATTGGAAATTAAATAAGTCTAATGCGAAGTATGGTTCGAGATCTTCGCATGGGTTCTTTCGGATTTCAATTTGGACTTCAAACGGATTTAATCTGATTATTTATATGTTTATAAATATTTTAAATATTTTTATATTATCGTTGCGGGCAGCCAACGAGACTTTAAAACTTAAAAAAATTACAATTCTGTCATTTCATGTAAATTATGATTCTATCATTTCGTTTAAATTACGGTTCTGCCATTAAGATGGCATGAATTTAAAACTTCATACAAATTACGATTTTGCCATTCTGATAATGTGAATTTAAAATTTTATTTAAATTATAATATGAATCCGTAAATTTGTTTTATAAAATTTTCTTTACGCGTTGACAACGCGTGAATGCCCGTAACCCATCCGCTTTCGAAGATCAAATATTATCGTATCGTAAAACAAATTCAAAAGGTTGTTTTAGGTTGTTTTACGATGGGTTTATTTAAGAAACTTTTCTTAACTTTGAGGAGAGAGTAGCAGAGAAAGAAAAATCAGAAAGTCCAAGAAGAGAGAGTCTCCTCTCTTGTAGAAGAGTTCTCCATCCCTTTTGATTCCATATCCCCTATCTCAAGGTTTCCTGGCGTGCGTACGAAATAGAGGAGTGGCACGTATGACTCTCGCAAGGCATCAAAAGGAAACTATTTGCATGCTTTCAGTTACAGATATATATGACATATTTTATAAATTTAATTAGATTAAATTTAAATAAAATACATGCATACAAATAAACCTGAGATCTTGGGGCATCGTAAAATCAAATTTTTCTTACACTGAGATTGTGCCATGTGGAGGATGGATCTATGCCCCATGATTTGGGGCATGATCATGAAGCCAAATCTAAGGTTGCATAACCAATTTCCTATTTTTTAGGAATATGGTTTGGTGGTTGTAATTCTGACATTATTATGATAACAAAGATCCTAAATTTGTTAGGATAATTTGTTATAATAAATATCATAAATTTGTTAGGATAATTTGTTATCAACTTGATATAGTTGAATGGTTAGGTAGTTGAAACAAAATCCTTCTTTTTATGAAATCACTCAACCTCTTTTCATGTATAAAAAAAAGGAGAGAGATATCCCCTTCGAAAGACACGCCTAACTTCTCCTTTTTCTCTGCCATACACTTCTCTTTTTTCTCTCGGTTGGATGCTAAACACCCACTTTCTCTCTCTAAAACGTCTCTCTCTCTTGAAAGTTTCTCTCTCTCACATCCCTCTTCTTGGATTGTTGAAGAAAGGCTTTCTCTTTCTTCTTGATTGATCAAGATTTAATCTTGATCAGAAATTATTTTCTTTGATATTTCAAGATTTGATCTTAATTAAGAAATCTTTTTTCTCTTGATTGATCAAGATTTAATCTTGATCAAAAAATTATTCTCTCTTGATTTGAAAAATCATTGAAAGAAAAAAGCGCTAGCACCCCTCGCAATATCATCCAATCTTGAGAGAACATCATCCAAAGATCTTCGCATGGATCACTATTAGAGGCCGGACACGTGGATAGCTAGGTGGTAAATCGTTTACCGGCTTCATTAGGCTTCATCCCCAATAAAGAGCAAGGTTTGATTTATTATTAAATCATATGTTATTTCTTGTTAACTGAATTTGTTCCCTGAGGATCTTAGGCTTTGGGAATTAAATTCGTATTTATTTTTATCTTCAACTGCATGATATATGAATTTCATTCATATAAAATTTATGAAATTCTCAACATACCCCTCATCATCAATTAAATTACATACTTTAGGATTATAATTAATGCATCAAGATTTGGGCTAGAATAATAAGATGCAGGCTGTTACATACCGTGAGTTTCTTTTATCTTAATCTATTTCGATGTTTCAGTCAAACACAAAAGGAGAGCACCGCATTGCTATGAGAAGAGAGAGATTTGAGTGGTGAGGATTTGATCTTAGCAGATGTTCTTATACCAATTTAAGAGTTATAGTTTCAACTTAAATTTTTCTCAAGAAGAAAGGCAAAAGAAGTCAAATATACGTTACTCATACATTACTAACTATGTTTGACTTGACTCAACAAACTATCAGACTTAGTAATAAAATGATAACAATAAGAAATTAAATTTTAGCAGATATAAGATACATTCTAAAAAAAATTAAGACAACTTTCCAAGTAAATTTAAATTCATGTCTTATTTATCAAGACATTTATTATTATATATATAGCTCCATGTGATAGATATCAACCATTGAATGCAATGGATCATTATTAGCAGTACAATTTATATATCAATTGTTGCATCAATGAGGGCAACAAGCACAATCACCAAATTGGTTGCATAATCCATGGTCAAATCTCCAAAATTTACATGCCTTGTTGCAAGCATCATGGGTGCATTGCTTAATCGCTGGATAAAATTGGCAGCCCGCGTAACTATTCTCTGTTGGAACAAAAATAAATAAATTATTAATCTTGTACATATCATAGTAAAATTAAAATATCATGAAACAAAAAATAATTTTATGTTACAAGTTATAGATGGAGTCCATCAATTTTTTTTGTTAATATACAGAATCACTCCTATATTTGTAAATTGGTTTTTTGGACAGTAAAGATGACCTCGGTAGATGGGTAAAGAAGGTTAGCTTCTAGCTTATATTGGATTAACTAAAATGGAATTAGGACAATGAAAAAGCTTGGGAAGGTTTTCCCTCCTATATCCATTTTTATTCAAAAAAAAAAAAAAAGGCAAAAAGGATATCTTTCCATAATAGTTAAGAAGCCAGTGACCTAGAAGTGAAATCCACATCATGGCATTGGTGAAGATCCATTGAAATGACCTAGGCTCTGTTGAAGTCATGCATTCAAGAAAGACAGACAGATAGAAAAAATAAAAAATAAAAACATCATGCCAAAAAAAGATAGAAATATTTCTCTGTTAAAACAATATGATGAGGATGAAAAGAAATTCTCTGAGTTAATTGATTTAAATTAAATCCCAAGTTTATCGTAACTCAGAAATATCTATAAATCTCCTATGAATGTTATATTCAACTCAAATGGATATATATATTATTGTACATAAAATTTTACAAACTTCATCATGAAAAAAAGAAAAAATTCTTAATGGATGTTCACATAAAGTAGCCATGAGTACACGCACCAGTAGTAAAGGTGTTGCTCCATAGTGCGTAAATGAATATATTTACTTGAAAATACGTCTATTGTAAGCTAAATTATGCAAAGAGAAGATATGAAGAAAAAAACTAATAAACAGAAACTTTCGATTTTTCAACTTCTAGCAGATCTATTAATATATAAATCTGAAAAAAGCTTTTGTGAAATTAAGGCACATGGAATTCACAGTTATGACAAATCTAAGGGATGAAATTCCGAAACGAAGCATTGAAATTTACTAACAAATTCTTTATGTAACATGTAAGATATCCACATACATATATATAGTTCTTTCTATAAGACGATGGAAAATTGGGTGCAAATGTGGCAGCACTACAATACCAGATCCCATAAAAAAGCTACGGCTAACTATGCTTGGTTGAAAGTAGTATTAGGACTCATGACACTTGGATAAAATAACATGAAAGGTAGTTTCTTATAGCATATCAAATTATATAGCTAGCAAGATTTTGGAAAGCATTAGTTGATTTCTAATGTAGTTGTCATTAATTAGATATGTATTTTTCTTGTAAGCTATCACCATAGCTAGCTAATTTAGTTGGTAAGCAATGCATTTTGTATTTCAATTCCTAAGTAGTGGAATGAAACAAAAATAATGCTTATAAAAAAATGAAGTACAAAGAAAATGAAAGATTATCTGAAACTCCAGAAATTTTTGCAACCCTTGCGCAAGAAACTGTAATTAATAGAGCAGCACCACAAGAATAAAAACTTGTTTCTTCGTAGAATCCATGGTCTCCACCACGGTAAGCCTAGGTTTAATTTACAATTAAGCCACGTCTATATATATCGGCGCATATGACAGCTTATAGCTATTTATAATGGAGTCCACCCCTTGCAAAATTATATTGTAATGCTTTCATAAATCCGTGCCTCAACTAAAAGTGGGATTTGTATATATATCTTTTATGTATCCTTTCATAAAAAAATATTGGAAAAAAGAAAGCATACCTTTGTTATAGAAGTCTAGGTATACTTGCTGGCAAATATTTAGGGAAATATAGAAAACTAAAATCGTGCCCATGCAAAATCACGCTCAAAATGGCATTCGAGAATCATGCCCAATATCAAATGTGTTCAATTAAATATATGACAATCATAGATTGAATCACGCTTCATAAGCCCTACTAAATATAAAGAGATCAAATAGGAAATTACACCCAATAAACGCAATAAAATATATGACAATCAAACATAGAATACACCCTAACATCATCCCCTTATATTTTGCTGCCAATGCCGTAAGCGACGTGCGACACATATTTCTTGCCGGCATTTGGGATGTTATACAATGTAATTTCTTAAAAGTTTCTTTAGATCCATATATTAATCGATCTACAAGAAATGAATTTAGAAAGTTTCAATTATTATACCTTTCTCCAGTAAATTATCTCTTTGCATAATTTAGCTTGCAAATACAGGAATATATATTTTGAGTAGATATTCGCTTATGCACTTTCCTTCTTTGGAGATGAACTACGTAAAATTTGATATCTGAAAAAATATGTAACTTTAATATACATTCTTAGGAGATTTATAGATATTTCAAAATGATGATCAAACTCAGGGGGCGTTTGGTAATCTATCCAGATTACCAGTAATTTAAAAGGGGTCCACTAAATAACTGTGTTTGGTACGTATTTTGAATGGAAAATCTATCCTCTGGATTACCTCTGTGTTTTGAATAAAAATCTATCCTCTAAATTACATCATCAGAGTTTAATCCAGATTACCTCAGGAAAAGTAGCTATCCACATTACAGAAATATTGTAATCGAATAATTTTTGTTTTGACAAAATTGCCCCTGCCTCTTTGTAAAAATAAAATTATTCTTTTCTACAAACAAATTAATTCCTTCTTTTTCTCTCTTTTCATGNAAACAAAAACAAAAATAAAAAATATTGTTATATCAAAAGTCTAATAAAAAAATTTAAAAAATTAAAAATTTTTAATTACTATTTTTTTAAATTTATAAAAAAATAAATTAAAATTAATTAAAAAATAAAAAATTAATTAAAATTTTTTAATTTTTAATTTTTTTTAATTATTTTTTTATTAAATTTTTTATTAAATTTTAGAAATTATTAAAAAAGCTAAAAAAATTAACTAATTTTTAATTAATTTAATATTTAAAAAATAAAATTAAAAATTAATTAAAAATTAATTTTAAAAAATTAATTTTAAAAATATAAAAAAATAAATCAATTATTTTTTAAATTTAATTTGTTTAATTCATTTAATTAATTAATTTCATATTTAAAAATAAATTAATTTTTTAAAAATAATTTTTTAAAAATAATTTTTTAAAAATAATTTTTTAAAAAATAAATTAAAATTATTTAAATTAAAAATATTTTTAAAATAAATTAATATATATATATATTAAATTAATTAAATATAGTTTTCTTGATATATTTGTTTTATTTTTTTTTATTTATTTATTTGTTATTTATTTATTAAAAATTATTTATATAAATTTATTTATTTATATATTTAATATATTAAGTTAATTAAAAATTAATAAAATTTATACATAAATTTATTTTTTATATAAATTAAAAAATAAATTTATTTTTTATATTTAAAATATTTTAAAAAATTAAATATATTAATTTATTTTTTAATTTATTTTTTTAATAAATTAATAAATTTATTTTTTATTACTACTTTTTTATTAAATTTATTAATTTTTAATTAATATTTTTTAATTTAATTTACTTAAAAAATTAAAAAAATTAATTACTATTTTTTAAAAAAATAGTAATTCTTAGCAACATGTCCTTGACAATGTAGTAATTTAAAATTGATAATGTCTAATTATATTACTTTTTAAAATTTAAAAAATAACTTACTTTTTGGTATCAACTAATCGATCCATTCATATTATCATAATATATCTATTAATCTATTAATCTTAATTAATTTTATATAACAAAATATTAAAATATAATAAATAAATTATGATAATTGAAAGTTAAGGATAAAAAAATTGAATAAATGTTTAAAGATTAAAAATATATTTTAATCTTAAAAAAATAATTAAATCTAGTATATATAAATACTTTGATTTAGGGATATTTTAAGGTATTTTGAAAATTTTTAATAGATTTGATTTAGTATATAAATTTGATTTAGGGGTATTCTAGGAATTTGATGTTATATGACTGGTAATCTGTTTGTCATACTAAACATAGTAATCAATATTATTACAACATTTTATGTGCATACCAAACATAGTAATCAATATTACTGGCAATCCACTAGTGGTAATTTATCTTGTAGGCACCAAATGCAACCTCAACGATTTTATAAAGCACAGTCACTTCTCTTTTAATATAATTCGTGGTAGAAATTTTATATCAAGCTAGTTTTTTTTTCCCATTCTAAACTTTTTTTTCTTTTGATAGAGTAATTTCCATCATCTTTTATTGCATGATATTTTTTTTTTCTTTTCTTTTTCTTTTTTTTTCTTTTTTTTTGCGCATGTGTTAATAGCTTCTTTCAATGGATCGGCATCAGTGCCATGATGTGGATTTCACTTCAAGTCATTCGTTTTCTTAGCTATTATTGAAAGTGATTTTTTTTCTTAATTCTATTTTGGTTACTCGATTATGATCTAAGTGTTAGATTTTTAATCTAACATTGGACTTATATATAAAATAATTATATGTTACAGACTGTCAAATAAGGTTAAACCCAGTTAAAAGTGATCGGCTAAGGTTTCAATGATTTGGACTTTAATGTATCTGATAAGATGTGGCCCTTTATAGTGTAAAAACCTAAGGGGTTATTTCTAATTTTATGATGGGCTAAAATAGAAATACCAAAGATCTATATATATAGCAGTTATGGTCCTTGGATCGCACATACGACCTTCTTCTCTAAATCTCATCATCAAAAAGAATAGCCTAGAGAAAATTCTAAAAGGCTCTTTAGAAGTATGTGTTGATCTGGAACCTAAGAGGTTATTTCTAATTTTATGATGGGCTAAAATAGAAATACCAAAAGATAATGTCTATATATAGCGGCTATGGTCCTTGGATTGCACATACGACCTTCTTCTCTGAATTCCATTATCAGAAAGAATAGCCTAGAGAAAATTCTAAAGAGCTCTCTAGGAGTACGTGTTGATCTGAAAGGCCAATGCAGGACTCTGGAGAGCAAGCAAGCAATATGAATTCAAGTATGCTTTTATTTATTTTTATTAATTCTTGATGATTGAACATGAATGATTCTTAGGCTTCATGGTGATGGTTTTTGCAAAGATTCAAATTTAATTTTCAACAATTGGTATCAGAGCCCTTATTCATGTCGAATCATTAAGAATTTTTTTGGTAATATGCATTGATATTTGTATTTATGCATATGTTTCTTTGGTTTTATTTAGCAACCATGAGACAAATACTCATTAGTTTATTGTTAATTTTTTTTGATGCAAATAATATTTTTAATATCTATAGATCCATATTTTTAAATAAAATAAAGTTATAGTGCATCAAAACTTTATTTTTCTAGTTTGATGATTATGAATTTTGATGTTAAGAGCGAAATATATTCGCTGCATCATGAAATCAGTCTCACATGATCTGAAGATAAAGTTTTTCATCTAATAAGATAAATCTTAATTACGGATAAAGTTAAATCCATTTAATTTATTTTAAATAAATAATAATAATGATTTGTTATTTGGGCCGATGGATTCAGGATTCTATCATGGTTAGTTAATGTTGGGGCATTATGCTCACGTGTGGAGATTTTCGTGAAGGAAGTTGTGATAATAATAATAATAAACGCCTTTCCCATCTTCTCCCTTGAAAGCTTTACATGGGAATCTGGCCATTAAATCACTTTACCGCTGGAAATCTTTAATCCGCTGAAAATTAGTTACATGGTACTCCCCTCCACCGCTAGAAACCAGTTCCATGGCTCTGATAATTAGTTTGTGAACTTCAAAAGGGAGTTGCGTGGAATTCTAGCTACTGGAAATTAGTTCCGTCACGGGTGTTGCGGGAATTCCTTGCTAATGCGTGAATTTTAGACTGGTTCATTGTGCAACATTTTCGAGTTTTTATTAAAATTATTATTTTTAATTCCATGAGCATGAGCAACCTCCTTCCATATGATTTAATTGGTTGGATAAAGCAAAGCTTTATCTATTAGGATAAATTATTTTTTATTATAAAGAATGAGTTGGAACCATAAAATAATATTATTTTTTAAAAAAAAGGTTCAATAAAATTTAAATTAATAGTATTTTTATGCCTAAGAAATTTATCTATCGTTCTAAATTTGTGTAGATGGTGCATGAAGGATGTTGGATGTTGTATATGTGTATGTTCATGCGGGTGTTGTGATGCCCCTCCCAATAATCCTACATCGAGAAATTGGGAGTTGGTTGAGTAGTTTATATATGGTAAAGCAGAAGACAATGCGCCAATTGGATCCCTTTTGGGCTGTGGTGGCCCAAGTTGGTATGGACCTTGTCCATCTTGTTTCTTGTAACGAATCGGGCCCGAGGCCCGGGTCGTTAATATGGTATCAGAGCCATGCACCAGCCGAAAGTGCAGGATTTAAGTACTACACAGGGCAAAGTGCTACATCCATGGGGAATGGAAGCCACCTCTTGACCTATGGGGGCCATCTCTAGATCCCTGCCTGCCTAGTGATTGTCCCTGGCGATGAGAACGTCGCCTCTATAAGGGGGGTAGATTGTGATGCCCCTCCCAATAGTCCATATCGAAAAATTGAGAGTTGGTTGAGTGGTTTATATATGGTAAAGCAAGAAGGACAAGGTACCAATTGGATCCATTTTGGTCTGTGGTGGCCCAAGTTGGTGTGGACCTTATCCGTCTTGCTTTCTTGTAACGAATGGGCCCGAGGCCTGGGTCGTTACATGTATTAATCAGCCCAAAGAAAGGTTAATGCTTGGCCGAACTGCACATATGTGTGATGATAAACACGTAACGATTATAAGGATTTATATGTGAGTAATAAATCGATCCAAAGATATATTTATTATTTGACATGCATTATTAGTGTTTAATCATTACAACAAGAGTACCACTAGCAGTTAATATTACTGTCCAAAGACTTGATATTAATATTGCACTTGGTATCTTGAGATGGGATTTACCATTATATGAATTTATTGATATTTGGTATTAATTATTTATATGAGCATGTTATGTATTGCTTTTATTTTCTTTATAGCTAATGTTACTACTATTTCTGCTAACCTCAATTCAGTGCTGATCCTTAATGGCACTAATTCAAGGATTGGAAGGAGAACATTCTTATTGTTCTTGACTGCATGGATCTGGACCTTGCACTAAGATCGAGCAATCTACTCCTCCTACATCATCCAGTACCTCTGATGAGAGGAACTGTTATGAGAAGTGGATCGCTCTAATCGCATGAGTCTTATAATCATCAAGCGCGGCATACCTAAAGCTTTTAGGGGTGCGGTATCCAAAGGGATTATCAGTGCCAAGGATTTCTTACTGAGATTGAGAAATGCTTTGCCAAAAGCGATAAGGCAGAAATAAGCACAATCTTGAAAAGCTTGATTTCCATAAAGTATAGGGGCAAAGGAAACATAAGGGAGTACATTATGGAAATGTCCCATCTTGCTTCAAAGCTTAAGGCACTAAAACTTAAAATGTTCGAAGACTTACTTGTGCACCTGGTACTAATCTCTTTACCTAATCAGTTCAGTCAATTTAAGGTCAGTTACAACTGCCAAAAGGAGAAATGGACTCTTAATGAGCTCATTTCATATTGTGTGCAAAGGAAGAGAGATTGAAGCAAGAGAAGAATGAAAGTTCTCACTTGGTAAGTACCTCTAAGGAAAAGGGCAAGGATAAAGGCAAGAAAAGAAAGAATGAGGCTGCTAAAGGTCCAATAAAGAAGAAACAAAATCAGGATAAGGACAGTTGTTTCTTCTGCAATAAGTCTGGACATATTAAGAAGGAATGTTCCAAGTATCATGCATGGCATGAAAAGAAAGGTACATTTCTTAATATGGTATGTTCTGAAGTGAATATAGCTTTAGTACCTAGAAATACTTGGTGGTTAGATTCTGGTGCTACTACTAACATCAGTGTTTCAATGGAGGGTTGCCTAAGCTACCGAAGGCCAACTGATGCTGAAAGACGCATTTATACGGAGATGGCAAGTCGGTAGATGTGGAGGCAATTGGGCATTTTAGATTGTTATTAAGTTCTGGTTATTATTTGGATTTGAAAGACACTTTTGTAGTACCATCATTTAGACGGAATTTGGTTTCTATTTCAGCTTTGGAAATTAGGATATTGTTGTTCATTTGGAAATAGTTAGTTTAGTCTTTCGTTAAATTCAAATGTTATTGGAACTGGTTCTCTTATGATGTATGACAATCTATATTGTTTGATACTATTGTTTCTTATAATGAAACCTTGAATATGGAATCACAAGGTACTAAGCGTAAAATTTGCAATAAAAATTCATGAACATTGTGGCACAAGCGTTTAGGTCACATTTCTAAAATAGAGTTGAATGATACCAAAGATAGTAGTAGCCTACATTCTGAACAGAGTACCAACTAAAGCAGCTGTCAAAACACCTTATGAGCTTTGGATAGGACGAAAGCCTAGTCTAAAGCATTTTCATGTTTGGGGATGTCCAGCTGAGGCAAGGCCTTATAGGCCACATGAAAAGAAATTGGACTCCAGGACAGTGAGTAGCTATTTTGTTAGTATTCTGAGCGATCCAGGGGTTACAAGTTTTATGATCCCAAATCAAGGATAATTTTTGAGACTGGAACTGCAACGTTCTTTGAGGATATTGAGTTTGGGGGGAGAAATAAAGTTAGAGACTTTGTCTTTGAGGAGGAATTGGAACCTACTACTCTTGTTGAAGAGCAGCTAGTTCCTATTCCTATAATTGCTTTTGATAATGATCAGTTCAAGCAATTCCAGAACAAAAAATTATTTCAACCCTCAGAGGTACAAACTCAACAACCTAAGAACAAGTGCATCAAGAACAAGTGCCTTTGCGGCGATCCACTAGAGAAAGGAGAATGCTATTCCAGATGATTATATAGTGTTTCTTCAGGAACATGAGAAAATAATGGCATGATGGAAGATGATCCTGTCAACTTCCTTCAAGCCATACAAGGTTCCAATTCAGAAAAGTGGATTGAAGCAATGAAAGAAGAGTATAAGTCTATGCAAGATAATAAAGTTTGGGAACTTGTCCCATTACCAGAAGGTGTGAAACCCATTGGTTGCAAATGGATTTTTAAGACCAAACGGGATTCAAAGGGTAATGTGGAAAGGTATAAAGCTCGTCTTGTGGCTAAAGGCTATACTCAAAAGGAAGGGATTGACTTTAAAGAGACCTTCTCTCCAGTTTCATCGAAGGACTCTTTTAGGACAATCATGGCTCTTGTTGCACAGTATGATATGGAACTCCATCAAATGGATGTCAAGAGCATTTCTCAATGGAGACATTGATGAGAAAATTTATATGGTGCAACCAGAAAACTTTGTGTCAGGAGACCCAAAGAAAATGGTTTGCAAATTGACAAAATCCATTTATGGGTTAAAGCAAGCTTCTCGTCAATGGTACCATAAATTTCATCAAGTAATTCTCTCATTTAATTTTGAAGTGAATGCAGTTGATGATTGTGTGTATCATAAGTTCAGTGGGAGTAAATATATTTTTTTGGTTTTGTATGTGGATGACATTTTGCTTGCCACAAATGATATAGGCATGTTGCACGAAACCAAGAGATTTCTATCAAGCAATTTTCAAATGAAAGATCTTGGTGATGCCTCCTTTGTATTGGGAATCCAGATACATCGAGATCGTTC
Organism: Calamus simplicifolius; assembly: GCA_900491605.1. Taxonomy (NCBI): domain Eukaryota; kingdom Viridiplantae; phylum Streptophyta; class Magnoliopsida; order Arecales; family Arecaceae; genus Calamus; species Calamus simplicifolius. Next base: position 23,509 of record UESW01004641.1, on the reverse strand, counting down.
TCAGGGTATCCTTGGATTATCACAAAGGAGCTATATCGATAAAGTACTTAAGAGATTTGGCATGCAAAATTGCAAACCAGGTGATACCCCGTCGCTAAAGGAGATAAATTCAGTATTAATCAGTGCCCAAAAGGAAACCTTGAAGTTGAAGAGATGCAGAAGATTCCTTATGCTTCGGTTGTAGGAGTCTAATGTATGCTCAAGTTTGTACGTGTCGGATATTGTACATTGTTGGAGTGTTAGGCAGATATTTAAGCAACCAGGTATGGATCACTGGAAAGCAGCCAAAAGGGTTATGAGATATCTGAAAAGAACAAAAGATTACATGCTCACATATAGGAGATCAGATCATTTTGAGATCATTGGGTATTCTGACTCCGACTTTGCGGGATGCCAAGATAGTAAAAGATCCACTTTGGGCTATATATATCTATTAGGTGGTGGGGCTATTTCTTAGAGAAGTGCAAAACAGACACTCATAGCTTCTTCTACCATGGCAGCAGAATTTATAGCATGTTATGAGCATCCAATCATGGGATATGGCTAAAAAATTTTATCACTGGGCTGCGCATATTGGAAGGAATTAAAGACCACTAAAGTTATTTTATGACTACAGTCAATCGTATTGTATTCCAACAACAATAGGAGCTCGACCAAGTCAAAGCATATTGACATCAAGTTCCTAGTTGTAAAGGAAAGAGTATAGAGTGGTCAGATTTTTATAGAGCATATATGGATAAACTCCATGGTTGCAGATTCCCTTACAAGGGTGTGCCGCTCAAGGTCTTTCATGAGCATATTGCTCACATGGGCATTATAGAGCATGACGATGCTTAGATTCAGTGGGAGTTTGTATTACTTCTATTTTATGCTTTATGTTTGGTTTGTGCACACTTATGTGTTTGGATATTTTTTTACCAGAAATAAACTATTTTATTCAGTTCAGTACATTCTGTACAATAATGTTAAAGTTTTGATCTCACTCAAGTTTAAGAAGGACCAGTTGGAAATAGGCATGTTAAGATCATATTACATGTAATTTTCATGCTACACATCCACATCATGATCCATGTCATTCAATTGTGTCAACATACGTGATCATTGATGGGTCGAGTTATGATAGATATAACAAAGGCCGCTTTGATCCTATGATGGTATGGTTGATGGATCGGATTGGTAATAGATATATTTCGGTAATGACAGTAAAATTGAGCTCATTTGGTTATTTTTTGCAAAACATAATTATAAGGTTACACATATAGCCCAGTGGAAGATTGTTGGATTTTTAATCCAACATTGGGCTTATATGTGAAATAATTATGTGTTGCGGACTATCAAATAAGGTTAAGCCCAATTAAAAGTGATCAGCTAAGGTTTCAGTGATTTGGGCTTTAATGTATCTGATAAGGTATGGTCCTTTAATGTGTAGAGACCTAAGGGGTTATTTCTATTTTTATGATGGGCTAAAATAAAAATACCAAAAGATAATGATGAAGTTATCTATATATAGTGGTTATGGTCCTTAGATCGCACGTATGACCTTCTTCTCTAAATCTTATCATCAGAAAGAATAGCCTAGAGAAAATTCTAAAGGGCTCTCTGTGAGTACGTGTTGATTTGGAAGGCCAACCGTAGGACTTTGGAGAGCAATCAAGTAATATGAAATTAGGTACGCTTCGTTTATTTATTAATTCTTGATGATTGAACATGAATAATTCTTGGGCTTCATGGTGATGGTTTTCATCAAAGATTTAGATTTAATTTCTAACACTAAGAGCAATCATTCCTTACCTTCTGCCTCCTAAATTACCAATCTTACAAATAGAGGAGAGATTATATACATGAAAGAAAAAGAAAAAAGAAAGTTTTGATGGACTCCATCAAAAAATAATAGCCCACCCGTTATAGAGCTCCTACAGGTGGCTTAAGTTTATACCAAACCTCGGGTTGATATACACGGGGACCATGGATGCTAAGAAGAAACAAGCTTTTACTTTTGTGGTACTGTTGCTATTTGTCATAGCTTATGGTATAATGCTTGGAACATTTCCTGAAGGTTTTAGATAATCCTTTCGTTTTCTTAGTAATATCAGCAAGCCAATCTTTCGGATTATCTCCGTTTGATATTCGTGTTAATCTTATGCTATACAAAATACTGAAGCAGCATCAAAATATGTTGAACTATCACTACAACAATTCTGAAAAAGGGCGACATTAATAAGTATCAAAAAAAAAAAAATCCAAACGCTTCACAATGCATCGCAAAACGGAAGTGGAAACAATTTTGCCCATGCTCCCTAAAAGGGTCGGATATGGCAAAATAAAAGCTCCCAACGCTTTACAGCGTTGGTATGTATGCACGCAAACAGTATGCTTCATGAACGGTCGGCAAGTATAAAAGCTTTGGACGCTTTAAAACATGGAACTTGCCGGCTCTTTTTAAGAGCATCAGCAAGCATAATGCTCCCGGCCTACTCGTATCATATTCAATCACTTCAGCATTGCAAGCATCAAAATCACTTCCTTCAGTTTTATCAACAGTTTGAATAAAGGGCTGCACTAGATATTCTGTTCCAAAATCCTCCTCCTACAAAAATCACAACTGAAATATCAAAAAAGCCGATTGAATGCATTAATATGGTAAAGAAAGATTAAAAAAAAAGGTTAAACTATAGAATTAACCTTTGTACTTAGAAGGTTATATCACTTTGATCCTTGAACTTTAAAAAGTTATAAAAATAATCCTAAACTTTTTGTTTTATATCACTTTGATCCCACCATTAAATAAGGGAGACGTTTATTTTTATCCGATGTGGTAGCATACGCAGTAGCACATGTAGCATTCAAGTAGCAAAAATAAATTTAAAATCCACAACTAACCTATTAACCCATTATTTAATAATTTAAAAAATAATAAAAAATAAAAATTTTTTTTTCATCTTGATTTGCCCTAACTCGTTAGTGCCCACGTACCCGTTGCGCTCCCCCATAGATATGTGGGCACTCACGGATTAAGGCAAATCAAAGTGGAAGGAGATTATTTTTATTTTTTAATATTTTTTTAAATTATCAAATAATAGGTTAGTTATGAATTTTAAATTTATTTTTGCCACTTGTATGCCACGTGTACTATTACGTATACTGCCACATAGGATAAAAATAAATGGTATCTCTCTTATTTAATGGTAAAGATCAAAGTGATATAAAATAGAAAGTTCAAGATTATTTTTATAACTTTTTAAAGTTTAAGGAGCAAAGTAACACAATCCCCTAAGTACAAAGGTTAATTATGTAGTTTAGCTAAAAAAAAAATCAAAGCATGAAAAAATAGTAAATAAAGAAGACAAAAGGCAGAAAAACAAAAGAACAGCAGGGCATCCATTGAAGTTTTATCGAAAAAAAAAAAAAAGCATTGAAATAGGAAGTATCATTGCAAAGAATTAGAGAACAAAGTTGGACTCATGCATATCAACATCTAGCTGAGCAAAGAAATCCCAAATAATAGGGCAATAGCAAAAGTTCTATTAAGCCCACAACAAAATTACACCAAATATCAGGCACAATTATACTAAATTCAAAATTCTTCAGCATGACATTCCTTTTTTAACGGAATTCTTCAGCATAATATTCAAAATGCAAAGAATAATTGTAGGATTGCAAACATGCTTTCAATTTACACAATTACAACATGCAAAAAAGCACATATATCAGTACTAACAGATTTTGCCAGAATAAATTAATGAAAATTAACTTATTTTTATGAACCGATAATCAAGCAAGAACAATGGTTAAAAAATTTATATGATCAGCCAGATTTTTGTGATCCTTATTAACCAAGACCAATTAACTGAAATAAATTATCAGCAAAAAGCATTACAAAACAATCATTAAAAGTAGCAAAAAAATAAGCAAGAATTAAAGCATTAACAGAATGCAACACCGAAAAAAAAATAGAAGCAACAGTAGAATTATATTTGGAGTCAATGATCACTTAGCAAAAGACATCAGCCATACTTGTTTAAAAGCTATCCTAAGATATTCATATTGAACCTAGAAGCCAAGAGTACTTCCAGCAGACTCCTAAACATCCATTAGTGTCCAATATCTGTCCAACTCTTTTGAGGTCACATATCCCAAATTCATCTAGTCATCTAGAGGCACTAATATCCACATCAACAACCAAAAGGGCTTTTAAGTTTCCAAAACATACAAAATGGTTGAGCACTAATATACAAAAAATGGTGCTATAAATACATTCATTTATATATTCATGTTTGCATATTTATCATTTACCAGAAATATAAAAAGAAGCCAATAAACTTCCCCAGTTTTCTAGCCTTCTAAACTTTATCTACTAAAACATGTGATTGTCTATTAACTAATTCATGTTCAGAAAGCAATTTTTAAAAGCCTTAAGCCACAAAAACAAGGAAGCAAAAACCTGATCCCTCTTCTTTTACCTGCCTGAGTCAAGTTGCATCTTAGTTGCATGGTATGGCCTTACTAACAGAAAATACAAAAGAGAAAATCCATTTCTTAAGGAATACTATGAACAACAAAATCAGCTTTGCAGATTCAAAAATAAATCAGCATGTTAGCTTTCATATATTTCGGGCCAAGCTAGAGAGAATGGCTGATGTCATGATTTCTATTCTACCGTTGTCATCATGATAGTTGGAACTCATATATTTTGGAAAATATTCCAGGGTTCAGTGGCCTAACCATATTCATCTCAAAGAATCTATGATAACTATTGTAAAGTGCTGACATAGAATGTTTGATTCCAGTTGACATCAGTGATCCCATGCCCAAACTGCTCACAACTTCGACCTCGCAATCAAGCCACCAGGGACTAGTTTGGATGCGGGTATATTTCATGTAGTATTACCATGTGGTCACTGTTATCATAGCAGTTGCTATGACAAAGTACATGGTGTTGTGGGCAAAGATGAAGATCCCCCATGTTTTCTTTGTCCCGGTAATGAATCCTAAAGGTCGAAACTATTGAGATTTTATTTAAATAAACTAAGTAGGTGATGACGCCCAATCACCAATCCTGGACGTCGAGAATGGAGCACTTCTCGAACCTCTGCTTCACCAGGTTGCCTGCAAAGAAGTCCCGATACCGGAGAGGATTCTCCGGTGGGACCCTCCGATGCCCAAGTTAGCAACTGAGGTCACAGCTGAAGAGAGGCTCGAGTGAGCCCTTTTTGGTATGAGAAAGGGATCTCAGAGAGGAGGGATTCCTTTCGGAGTGCTAAGGCAGCGATTTTGGGGATTATCGCACATACCTGTTTAGAGAGCGGATTCACCTTTTTATAGGGGTTGACATGATCACATGGGATTCCGTGAGGAAGGAATGTCTGCGGGTTCTTGGAAGTTGTGTGGATCTGAGCTGGTTGGTGGGTCATGTCCCATCGGAGAGGGAGAAAACGGCGGTTGGTAAAGATAAATTGGTTGTATCAAAAAGATTTCATCTTTTTAAAAAAAATCAAAGAAATCAAAGAAAGATAAGAAATAAAAGAGCAAGCAATGACCACTAAAGATAAATTGGTCATCTGCTCAAATCCACAAGAAGGAACAAAAAAATGATAAGTGTCACTTTTGCAAAAAGCATGGACACTATCAGAAAGATTGCCTGAAACATAAGGCATGGTTCAAAAAGAAAGGTAAGCCTATGGCTTTTGTATGTTTCGAATCAAACCTAACAGAAGTTCCTTATAATACTTGGTGGATTGATACTGGTTGTACCACTTATGTTTCTAATACGATGCAGGGATTTCTTACGATCCAAACCATAAACCCAAATGAAAACTTTATCTCAATGGGAAAGAGAGTCAAAGCTCCAGTTGAAGTTGAGACCTTTTCCAAACACTTTATGTTCCTTCTATTTTTCGTAATTTAGTTTCTTTATCCAAACTTGACTCAGTTGGATATTCTTTTAGATTTGAAAATGGATGTTTTAGTTTGTTTAAACACAATCATCTTATTGGTTCTGGTATTCTTTCTGATGGTTTATATAGATTTAAGCTTGATAGTCTTTTTGCTGAGACATTGTTAACCTTACATCATAATGTTGGTACTAAACGTGATTTAGCGAATGAACAATCAGCTTACTTATGGCATAAACGTTTGGGTCATATATCCAAAGAAGGAATTGAGAGATTAGTAAAGAATAAAATCCTTCCATATTTAGATTTTACTAATCTTGGGATTTGTGTGGATTGTATTAAAGGAAAACACATAAAACAGATAATGTTGGCCCAGATGGCAACCCAAGAGGGGGGGGGTGAATTGGGTTCTTAAAAAATTTAAGACTTTTAAGCAATTTAAAATGAGATGTGCAAGTGAAAGGATTAACTAATAAGCAAAGCACAAACACAAGTATATGAGAGATAGAGAAGAGACAATTAGGCACGGCAAACACAAGATATTTTTATAGTGGTTCGGTGCAACCAACACCTACGTCCACTCCCAAGACTCACTTGGGTCCACACTATAATCTCTCTAGATTACAGCCGAGTTGTTTTACAAGCTCACAACTCAAACTTGTTGTTTTCACGGGTGCACAACGAACCCAGCTGGTTTTAACTCGGGCTTACCAGCACAAAACCCTACAAGTTGTTTTTCTAGGGCTCACAACTAACCCAACACAAGCACTCCGGCTTGCAACGAGGTATGCCAACCTCCACTAATTCAATCCACAGATTGAATCAGCAAACAAATAATAAAGATTGTTTTGAACAATAAAGTGCTCCCCTTGAGCAGATATACAAATTAAGTACAAAATGATATAAGGTTAGAAAAGCCTGATTATTTTGCCGATGGTAGATGCTTGGGCTTTCTCCCTTCTTCTCTTCAACTCCTCTAGAAGTGTTGAATCACGCCTCAGCTAGATTCTTGACCGTTGAAGACTTTTGGAGTTGAGATGAATCTTTTCCCTCTTTTGAAAATCCGCAGATTTGACCTTTGGAACGCACTTGGATTTTCTTCTGGCTTTTGTGGAATGATGAGAAGGAGTAGACGAATCTTTCACTTGGATTTCACTCCTTTTGAATCTCTCTACTTTGAGCTAAAAGATTTTTCTAATAACACTCTGTTTTTCCCTCTTTTGAATTTCTTACTGAATGATTCTCAATATATATCTTCTCTCTTCTTTCTTTGTTGAATGGCTCCTCTATTTATAGATTCTGAAACAATATAGCCGTTAGAAACAAAGAAAAATAACCGTTATTCAAAAATATATCCGTTGGAGCTGATGTGTCATTAAAAAAATTTCCGCCCAGAAGTCGGGGAGTCGGCTCGGGACTGTGCGAGTCGGCTCGAGCAATCGAATCCAGAACGCACCAAAAAATGGGTCTCCAGGAGTCGACTCGCGAAAGTCTGGGAGTCGACTCGTGACTTTCAGGGGTCGACTCGCGAAAAGCTGGGAGTCGACTCGTGAGGCACTCAAAAATGAGTCTTTCTGCCGTCTGAGTCGAGTCGGCTCGGGTACTGTGCGAGTCGGCTCGAGAAAGTTCAGGGGTCGACTCGGAAACTCTCGAGTCGGCTCGGGACTGATACAAAAATCAGAAAACATTCTGATTTGCTTTGAAAATCATCCCAACCAACTTTGAAATATAAATTTGACTTAGATAATGTTGTTTTAACAGTAAAGCTCAATTTCAAAGCATTCTCATTAAGTCATTGATCTTTAAAAGATTGATATATAAAATCATTTTTGAATTCATAAGTATAGCTCACTGAAACATATATTCAATTGATTCAAGAAACTCATTATATTTTTAATAGTTCATAGTTTCCAATTTGAAATTGAATATTTCATTAGTTAACTTAACATTTTCATAGCCTTTTAGAAAGTAAAGCAATGTCTTTTGGAAATCATCAAAATCAATAAGTTGGAGTAATTATGTTACAATAATTTCTCAACAATCTCCCCCTTTTTGATGATGACAAAAATATTGAGTTTGTTCATGATTGATTAGTGAATTAACTTTGTTTTCATAGTTAAGTTTAGGCTCCCCCTCAATGAGGTAGCTCCCCCTATGAAACTTAATTAACTAACCCATTGTTTATCATTGTTTATCACAATCATAGACAATCATAAAACTATAAAATTCTCCCCCTTTTTTGTTATCAACAAAAAGATTGATAAACATTCATTCAAATTTCATTGACATAAGGAAATAGAGAATTCATTTCATTCAAAAAGTCTAGTACATCAAAATGTTCAATACATTGATTTCATAAAGAAAGCATAAAAACTTCAGTACAAGACAATTCTAGTAACTCAAAAATGAGTTCTTACTATCTAGTTAGATGATCAACAATGTTTTTCATTCCTTCAGATTGAATTTTTACATAGTCCTTGAGCTTTTCATCCACAAATGTGCACGCACTCTTGATTTTATCTTGAAGCTCTGCGTTGCTCTTGGAATAAGTCTCACTATCTCCACATATATCCTTAAGTTCTTCAAAAATATTCTTGAGATCACTACTTAAGGATGCCGATGAAGATCCGATAGTGGATTCAATCTTTGAAATACGATCATCAAGAGAATAAAGTGTCTCTCTCAGATGCATAAACTTATTCTCAAATTCAGTTTTAAGCTTGTCAGATTGATCTTCAAGTAAGGCTTTGAGTTGCAAGATTTGTTGATCTGAGAAGCTAGCAGAAGATGAAGTCTGAACAATTGATGGAACAGGGGCTGGAGCAGAAGTAGAAATCAAGGGGCTCGGTGGTGCAGGCGAAGGATGTCTAACAGATGGTCCTGCAGCCTCAGTGTCTATTGCTCTTTCCTCTGTCACTCCTTTTCTTTCCCACTTCCCATCCTTTTTGACAAACCCCATCCTATGAATAGTTGCCAGACTATAGAAATCAGTGTGTCTTAAGTTTTTCATTGGTTCATTATCTGAGATCACCACACCCTGGCTTCGAAAAATCAAAGTAAGAACCATCCCATATGGCAGACTGGATTTCCTTTTCCCTGCACAATCTGCTATATACCACAACATCATGCTTGGAAGATTGATTGGCTTGCCAGTCACAATGGCGTCCATTACAAAAACATCTCTTTCGGAAACATAATCAAATCTACCCGTTTTAGGAAATAGAATCCTACAGCATATATTGTGAAGCAATCTCAACTCTAAGGATAGCTGATTAGCAAGAATCTCTTCAAATCCAACCACATCCCTGTTCAATAATCTGGATAATGCTGGGGCGCGGTCATCAGAAGAGAAGGTTGAGGTGCCAGACAAGGGTAATTGCAATAATCTAGCCAAGATCTCGGGAGTTACAGAAATTCTTACCCCTCTCACATTGCTAATAAGCCCATGGTCTCCTCTAGACAAATTTTTGTAAAATTCTTTAACTAATGAGGGATAAGTCGGGCATTCAAGAGAGCAAACTTTCTCCCATCCCATCTCAATTAACTGTCTTCCAAAAAGAAAGCCCTCATTCTCAAATAATCAAAATCCATCTTCCTACCAGTGGTGATGATTTTATCTGCTATCGGTCTACCTGGGAGGACGTGGCAGCAGGAGCAGCAGCTGGAGGAGAAGCAGATTCGGTGGAATCCGAGCTTGGCGAAGGTCACGCGCCGGACGCTTGACCGTTTGCTTCACGGAGCGCTTCCTCTTGATGCCACCCGCCACGACACTAGATCCTCTAGTCTTAGGAGCCATTTGATGATTGGAGGTGATAGAAAGGGATTCAAGGAGTTTTGGAGGGTTTGGAGAGAGTGTGGAGAGCGTATTTTTGATTAGGGGACGAATAGAATGAGCGTCGAGTCGACTCTGCCCTAGAAAAATCAATTTGGGACCACCTCGAGTCGGCTCGCGCAAACTCAAGTGTCGACTCGGCACAGACACAGAAAGTCCGTCCCGACATGGAGTCGACTCGCGACAGTGAGGGGTCGACTCGAGAGTTTCAAATGAAACCGGGAGTCGACTCCGATACGCGTCGAGTCGGCTCCGAGACTATTTCAGACAAAAAACATGAAATTTCTGAAATATGTCCGGAAAATGATCATAAAAATTGATAAATAATCATTGGATATGAGTGAATCAATCAGATAAGAGTTCTAGATGAGATGTCCTTAAGATTTGGGGATTTAAAGGAATTCTAGATATATTTCCTTAAGATTTCAAAGTTTACTCAAAAGGATTACAAATTCCTAATTCTCCTCTTAGATATTCAAACCTTTCTTCACTTAGGGGTTTTGTTAAGATGTCAGCTAATTGTTCTTCAGTGTTTACATAATCTAAACAAATTTCATCATTAGCTACATGTTCTCTTATAAAATGATATCTAATTTCTATGTGTTTTGTTCTTGAGTGTTGAATTGGATTTTTTGTTAAATTGATTGCACTAGTATTATCACATTTTATGGGTGTCTTATTAGGTTTGATACCATAATCTTCAAGTTGTCGCTTAATCCATAGGATTTGCGCACAGCAACTTCCAGCTGCAACATATTCAGCTTCAGTAGTTGATAATGCAACTGAATTTTGCTTTTTGCTAAACCATGTGATTAAGTTACTTCCTAAGAAATGGCATGCACCACTTGTGCTTTTTCTATCAATTTTACATCCGGCATAATCAGAATCTGAATATGCAATTAGGTTTAATGTTGAGTCTCTAGAATACCATAAACCTACATCTTTTGTGCCATTTAGATATCTTAAGATTCTTTTAACAGCTATTAAGTGTGATTCTTTAGGTTCAGCTTGAAATCTAGCACACAAACATACTGCAAACATTATATCAGGTCTACTTGCTGTTAAATAGAGAAGGGATCCGATAATACCTCGATAGTACTTCTGATCAATCTTCTTACCTTCTTCGTCTTTGTCTAGCTTGCATGAAGGACTCATTGGTGTTCCAAGGGGTTTCATTGTTTCCATACCAAACTTTTTGAGTAGTTCTCTTGTGTACTTGGTTTGGTTGATAAAAATTCCCTCCTTGCATTGTTTGATCTGGAGTCCAAGGAAGAAGTTGAGTTCTCCCATCATGCTCATCTCGAATTCTCCCTGCATTAACTTTGCAAATTCTTGACAGAGAGATTCGTTAGTAGCACCAAAAATAATGTCATCTACGTATATTTGTACTACTAGTAAATCTTTACTTTTTCTTTTTAAAAACAAGGTTTTATCAACATTTCCTCTTGTAAAATCATTTTCTATTAGAAATTTGCTTAACCTATCATACCAAGCTCTAGGTGCTTGTTTCAAACCATATAAAGCTTTGTGCAATTTAAAAACGTGATTTGAAAACTCGTGGTCTTCAAAACCTGGTGGTTGTTCTACATAGACTTCTTCATTAATAAGTCCATTTAAAAATGCGCTTTTTACATCCATTTGAAATAGGTTAATGTTCATATGACATGCAAATGCAAGTAAAAGTCTAATGGCTTCTAGTCTAGCTACAGGTGCAAAGGTTTCATCAAAATCAATACCTTCTTCTTGACTATATCCTTTAGCAACCAGTCTAGCTTTGTTTCTAATTACTATACCATTTTCATCTAACTTATTTCTAAAAACCCATTTAGTTCCTATAGTTGAATGGTTTTTAGGTCTTTCAACTAAGGTCCAAACATTATTTCTAGTAAATTGATTCAGTTCTTCTTGCATTGCTAACATCCAATTATTATCTTTTTCAGCTTCTTCTATAGTTTTAGGTTCAATTTGTGAAACAAATGCAAGATGATTACTAATATTTCTCATGTATGATCTAGTCCTTATTCCTTGAGATGGATCGCCTATAATCAATTCCTTAGGATGACTATGTGCATATTTCCAGTCTCTTGGAAGATCTACATCATTATGATCATTATTAACATCATCATCCTTATGTGAATCATTATCTTTAGCTTCTATTTCATGATTAGAAGATACTTCAATATTAAGTTTTTCAAGATCTTTTTCAATTAGGTTTGTATCTTCCTCATCATCAATCTTTTCAGATCTAGTTGCTAAAGATTCATTAAAAACTACATGAATGGATTCTTCAACTACTAGGGTTCTCTTGTTAAAGATTCTATATGCCTTACTAGTTGTTGAATAACCTAGAAAAATTCCTTCATCAGATTTAGCATCAAATTTTCCTAAGTTGTTTTTACCATTATTATGAATGAAACATTTACATCCAAATGCATGAAAGTATTTTATAGTTGGTTTTCTTTCATTCCATAATTCATAAGGTGTTTTCTTTAATATTGGTCTTATTAAAGCTCTGTTTAAGATGTAACATGCTGTGTTAATTGCTTCCGCCCAAAAATACTTTGGTAAGTTGCTTTCACATAGCATGGTACGGGCCATGTCTTCTAAAGTTCTGTTCTTTCTTTCAACTACACCGTTTTGTTGTGGAGTCCTAGGGGCTGAAAAGTTATGATTAATTCCATTTTCAGTGCAGAAATTTTCAAATAAGTGGTTTTCAAATTCTGTTCCATGATCACTTCTTAGAGATACTATAGTAGTGTTTTTCTCATTTGTGACTTTCTTGAAAAATTTCAGGAACATCGAGAAAGTCTCATCTTTGTGAGCTAAAAACATTACCCAAGTATATCTAGAGTAATCATCTACAATCACTAGGCCATATTTCTTTCCTCCTAGACTTGTAGTTCTAGTTGGTCCAAATAGGTCCATGTGAAGTAGCTCTAGTCCCCTAGAAGTTGAAACAATATTTTTAGATTTAAATGAACTTCTAGTTTGTTTTCCAAGTTGACATGCATCACATATTTTATTATCTTCAAACTTTAATTTAGGTAAATCTTTAACTAAATCCATTTTAATTAATTTTGAAATAAGGTGTGTGCTTGCATGACCTAATCTACGATGCCACAACCAACTAATATCATTAATGTTAGCATTATCAGAAATTAGGCAATGACTACTCTTAGAAGTTTTGTCTGTGTCAACTAAGTATATATTGCCAAACCTATATCCAGTAAAAACAATGCTATCATCAATAGAATTAGTTACAGTGCATAAAGAAGATTTAAAAGAAACATTAAAGTTTTTATCACATAATTGACTTATGCTAATTAGATTATGCTTCAAACCATTAACATAAAGTACATCTTCAATAGTTATGGATGGAGTTATGCGAACTTTACCAAGGCCCAAGATTTGACCTTTACCGTTATCGCCAAATGTCACAACTCCACCTACATTTGCTTCTAGGGTGATGAATTCCTCTTTGTCACCCGTCATATGTCTTGAGCAGCCGCTATCAAGATACCACTTCTTGTTTGATCTTTTGGCTACAAGACATTCCTGCAATATCATCAAACTTTATGTTTAGGTACCCAAGCTTTCTTGGGTCCTTCATGGTTAGTAGACACAAAAATTGTTCCTTTCGGAACCCATATTTTCTTAGCTTTAATTTTAGCTTGTTGTTTTTTAATGTTTTGCATTCAAAGGATTTGTGACCTTTTTCATTACATTTAAAACATGTTATATTACCTTGGTTGGCTTTTACAAAAATATTCTTTAGTGATTTCTGTTTTCTTAGTGTGTTATATCCTAGCCCAGCTTTATCAAAAACAGCTTTTTGACTATCTAGGATCATGTTAAGTTTAGTTGAACTTAATGTGAATTTCTCAACAATGTCCTTATATTTTTTAACATCTTTCTTAAGAGAGTCAATTTCTTTAGCTTGCTGTTCTTTATCTAAAGCTAGAGTTTCTATTTCATCTTTTAAGTCTTTAGTTAAGTTTGTAGTTTCAGATTTTAATGAATCTAATTCTTGATTAAGATTATCTCTTTCTTTCTTAAGGTCTTCTTTTTCATTAGTCAATTTCTTAACTTCTAAAGCTAATTCATTTTTACTTTTAGCTAAACTAACATTATCATTTTTCACAGATTTAAATTTCTTTTTCAACAATTTAAAATCTATCATTAGTTCATTAAAAGCTTCAAACATTTCATCAAATGTAAACTCATTGTCGGAGGTTTCGGAACTTACCTCGTCATTGTCGTCGTCGTTGGCCATGAAACAAATATTTGCAACCTCTTTTTGTTCTTCTTCTTCGGAAGAAGATTCATTGCTGTCAGTCCATGTTGCAACATATGCCTTCTTCTTTTTCTTGAAGGTCTTTTTCAATTGTGGACAATCATATCGATAATGCCCCGGTTTCTTACACTCATAACATATCAAGGGGTCTTTCTCTTTGTCCTTGTCCTTATCTTTCTTTTCCTTTTCTCCTTCCATTTTGTTTCCAAATTTATGTTTTGGAAGGGTTTCTTTTTCCTCAAAAATCTTCTAAACTTCTTGGCCAAGAGAGCAGTTTCATCATTATCTTCATCACTATCATCACTGCTGCTCTCTTCCAATTCTGCAGTCTTGAGGGCAAAAGTTTTCCTTCTTTTTGTTTCCTCCTCAACATGCTGCCTCATTGTCAATTCGTGGGTCATGAGAGATCCTAGAAGCTCCTCTAAGGGTAGTGCATTGAGGTCTTTGGCTTCTTGGATTGCTGTGACTTTTGCCTCCCACGATCTTGGCAATGACCTGAGTATTTTGCGAACAAGATCAGCATTAGTATAAACTTTTCCTAAACTTTTCAAACCATTCACTATATCGGTGAATCTAGTGAACATGCATGTGATGGTTTCAGCTTGTTCCATTGTGAACAATTCATATTTATGAACCAAGATATTTATCTTTGATTCTTTTACTTGGTTTGTTCCTTCATGTGTGACTTCCAACCTATCCCATATTTCTTTAGCGGAATTACAAGTAGAGATGCGGTTGAATTCATTTGAATCTAAGGAACAATATAAGATATTAATGGCTTTGGCATTAAGTTGAGCCATTCTCCTATCATTATCATTCCAATCCCTTTCGGGCTTTGGAACAATAGTGCCATCAATAAGGTGTGTGGGTGTACTAGGTCCATTTAATATAACACCCCAAAGCTCATAATCAGAAGCTTGAATGAATATCCTCATTCTAGCTTTCCAATAAGAATAGTTTGAGCCATTAAAGAGTGGAGGTCTATTTGTAGAATGACCTTCAGCAAAACTAGAACCACTTTGTGTTGCCATAATGACCTTTAGCTCTTGATCGTGAGATCAAACTCTAAATGAGCACTATGCTCTGATACCAATTGTTGGCCCAGATGGCAACCCAAGAGGGGGGGGGTGAATTGGGTTCTTAAAAAATTTAAGACTTTTAAGCAATTTAAAATGAGATGTGCAAGTGAAAGGATTAACTAATAAGCAAAGCACAAACACAAGTATATGAGAGATAGAGAAGAGACAATTAGACACGGCAAACACAAGATATTTTTATAGTGGTTCGGTGCAACCAACACCTACGTCCACTCCCAAGACTCACTTGGGTCCACACTATAATCTCTCTAGATTACAGCCGAGTTGTTTTACAAGCTCACAACTCAAACTTGTTGTTTTCACGGGTGCACAACGAACCCAGCTGGTTTTAACTCGGGCTTACCAGCACAAAACCCTACAAGTTGTTTTTCTAGGGCTCACAACTAACCCAACACAAGCACTCCGGCTTGCAACGAGGTATGCCAACCTCCACTAATTCAATCCACAGATTGAATCAGCAAACAAATAATAAAGAGTTTTAACAATAAAGTGCTCCCCTTGAGCAGATATACAAATTAAGTACAAAATGATATAAGGTTAGAAAAGCCTGATTATTTTGCCGATGGTAGATGCTTGGGCTTTCTCCCTTCTTCTCTTCAACTCCTCTAGAGTGTTGAATCACGCCTCAGCTAGATTCTTGACCGTTGAAGACTTTTGGAGTTGAGATGAATCTTTTCCCTCTTTTGAAAATCCGCAGATTTGACCTTTGGAACGCACTTGGATTTTCTTCTGGCTTTTGTGGAATGATGAGAAGGAGTAGACGAATCTTTCACTTGGATTTCACTCCTTTTGAATCTCTCTACTTGAGCTAAAAGATTTTTCTAATAACACTCTGTTTTTCCCTCTTTTGAATTTCTTACTGAATGATTCTCAATATATATCTTCTCTCTTCTTTCTTTGTTGAATGGCTCCTCTATTTATAGATTCTGAAACAATATAGCCGTTAGAAACAAAGAAAAATAACCGTTATTCAAAAATATATCCGTTGGAGCTGATGTGTCATTAAAAAAATTTCCGCCCAGAAGTCGGGGAGTCGGCTCGGGACTGTGCGAGTCGGCTCGAGCAATCGAATCCAGAACGCACCAAAAAATGGGTCTCCAGGAGTCGACTCGCGAAAGTCTGGGAGTCGACTCGTGACTTTCAGGGGTCGACTCGCGAAAAGCTGGGAGTCGACTCGTGAGGCACTCAAAAATGAGTCTTTCTGCCGTCTGAGTCGAGTCGGCTCGGGTACTGTGCGAGTCGGCTCGAGAAAGTTCAGGGGTCGACTCGGAAACTCTCGAGTCGGCTCGGGACTGATACAAAAATCAGAAAACATTCTGATTTGCTTTGAAAATCATCCCAACCAACTTTGAAATATAAATTTGACTTAGATAATGTTGTTTTAACAGTAAAGCTCAATTTCAAAGCATTCTCATTAAGTCATTGATCTTTAAAAGATTGATATATAAAATCATTTTTGAATTCATAAGTATAGCTCACTGAAACATATATTCAATTGATTCAAGAAACTCATTATATTTTTAATAGTTCATAGTTTCCAATTTGAAATTGAATATTTCATTAGTTAACTTAACATTTTCATAGCCTTTTAGAAAGTAAAGCAATGTCTTTTGGAAATCATCAAAATCAATAAGTTGGAGTAATTATGTTACAATAATTCTCAACAGATAATCAAGAAAAGTGCCACAAGAAGTAAACAGCTCCTTGAAATTATACACATCGATATATGTGGGCTTTTTATGTTTCATCTTTTGGTGGAGAAAAGTATTTTATCACCTTTATTAATGATTTTTCATGTTATGGCTATGTCTATTTGTTGCATGAAAAATCTCAATTGGTAAATGCTCTAAAAGTGTTTATCAACGAGGTTGAAAGACAACTAGATAGAAAAGTAAAAATTGTTAGGTCTGACAGAGGTGGTAAATATTATGGAAAGTATGATGAATCTGGACAATACCCTGATCCATTAGCCAAATTCCTTGAAAAGCATGGCATATGTGATCAATACACAATGCCTGGAATATCAGAACAAAATGGTATTGCAGAAAGGTGTAATCGAACTCTAATAGATATGGTTAGGAGTATGTTAAGTAATTCACCATTACCTTTATTATTATAGATGCAAGCTTTAAAGACCGCTATGTATTTGCTAAATAGGGTTCCTAGTAAGGCAGTTCCAAAGACTCATTTTGAACGGTGGACAGGAAGGAAACCCATTTTGAGGCATTTACATGTTCGGGGTTGCCCGGTGAAATAAGGATTTACAATCCACATGAAAAGAAGTTGGACTCAAGAACAACTAGTGGTTTCTTCATTGGTTATCCAAAAAGATCAAAAGGGTATAAATTTTATTGTCCTAACCATAGTACAAGAATTGTTGAATCTGAAATGTAAGGTTCATTGAGAATAATGAAATTAGTGGGAGTTTGAAACCACATAAAGTAGAAATCCAAGAAGTTAAGGTACAATTTATTTACCTATAACTTCTTCTCAAGTTGTTGTTCCTAGAGTTGTTGAACCTTTTAATAACTTTCAAGAACAACAAATTAATAATCAAATACCACAGAATGATGATATTACTAATGAACTTACAATAAATGAACCCAATGAAGTAGCATTAAGAAGGTCTCAATGACAAAGAAGAACTGCTATTTCTGATGATTATGTAGTTTATCTACAAGAATTAGATTTTGATTTGGGTATTAATGATGATCTAGTTTCTTTTTCACAAGTATCGAGGGTAAAATGAAAATTTTGCTGGGTCATTTAAAATCCATTACCTGTGCCTTAGCCCCTAATTAAGTCATTAGAAAAGAGAAAAAGGGAGAGAGAAGAGAATTGGGAGAAAGAAAAAAAAAAAAAAAGAAAGAAAGAAAGAAAGAGAGAAGAAGAAGAAAGGAAAAGAAAGAAAGAAGAAGAAGAAGAAGAAGAAGAAAAGAGAAAAAAGAAAGGAAAGGAAAGGGAAGCTTGGGGTTTGTGCTTGTCTTCCAGGTAAGCTATAGCTTTCCTATACCTTGCATGGTTTTAGATTTCCTTAGATTCTTGTAGTATAAGATGACAGTAGAGAAATCTTAAGTAGAGAAGGGGTGGAAGAAAATCATGTGATATCAGATGTTAGAGCATGCATTCATGCATAGTTTTAGAAAACCTTGTGTGCATATGGTCCTAATGTTACTGTGTATGTATGATGACCTAGGTCAAGAGGGTTGTTTTAGGAAGTAGGAACACTAGTGTTGATCCCTAGTTGGGAGTACTTTGTGCTAAGGTGAGTGAGTTTCTCATTTAGCATTGAAAATTTTATTTTGAGCTAGTATGGTGATATTTAATATCTAGCTGTGGTATGATAGCACAGTATTATGTGTGTTTTGAACCTAGAAAATGAAAACATAGTATATAATATTTTGATGCATGGGTTTGATGCATGAATTTTTGAGCATAGATTTTATTACATGAGTTAAAGCATGAGTTTGAGCCAAGAAGCAAAGCATGAGTTTTGAGCATAAGTTTTAAATGGAAGCATGAAATCTGATTTTTTATTTATGGATTTCTGATGCATACATAGCATAATTGCATGATAAAGTTTTAAAAAGAACCTATTTTGATGTATGTATCATACTGAGCATCAGATAGCTATGGGACTGATCACCCTATAAACTATGTTGTAGCATGAACATTGCATACTACTATTGAGCCGGCATCTCCTTGCGATTCGATCATATATATGATGATCCCTAAGGCCAGGGGTAATGCACGCTAGACCAGGCCCAATGAAGCAGTTTGCAAGCAGCCCATGGGGGCAAGAATTATAGAACAGTGGAGCTAGTTATTATATAGCCCGTGGGGGCAAAAAGAAACTTGAGGTTCTACGGTTAAGGAACAAAGCACTTTGTCGGGTGAACCGCATAGGTAAGGGGTGCTATTTGTGCGGGGATCCTGTTGCTAGTTTATGCACCCATCGAGAGTACACCTGTAGGAGACGACTATAGAGTTGTACCTCGAAGGTTTCACACACAGCCCAGCATCATAAAGTTTTAAAAAAATAATATTGCATTGGTTTTATAAAGGGCCAGTGGGCCAAATGCATATCTTGGTGGGGATGAGTTTTATATGAGACGTCGGTGGGCAAAAGATATCCTAGGGGAGATGAGTTTGTAAAAGTAATGCCAGTGGGCATGGTAGATCCCGGTGGGGATCAGAGATGTGAGTAAAGAAAAATATTGGTTGTATCAAAAAGATTTCATCTTTTTAAAAAGATGCATCATTATGAGTTTTTATATAAATGAGTTGATTTTTGGTGAAAATTTTTTTTATAAAGTATTTCAATACTGGTATATTGTTGCAAGCATAAGCTGACTTACAAGTTACCTTATCATTGAAAAAAATATATTTATCCATGTATTGAGATGTTGTCCAGGGGAAAAAGTATTTGTATGATGTTTTAGTTAAAGATGTATATTATTTAAAGAATAAGCTACATTTTACGTTTTTTAATATCATATCCAACTTTGTATTTTGTGTCTACTCAGGCTATGCATGCTTATTATATTTTGATATAGTGATGTGGTTCTCTATTTCCCTGTAGTTAGAGGGTTATTCAGTTATGGGACTTAGGTCTTACCCCTCGATGGTTGATATTTTCGTTTTAGATTAGTGAGCCTATTTGGCAAGATCAAAATTTAGCGGGACTGAACCCTTAGCTGATGAAACTTGCTTGGAGGCCCGAGTGTATAAATGATAGCTTTGTATATTGAGTTAGTGTGGGGTAACTTTCATGTATATGTATATGTGTATATATATAGTGAGATATGGTGATGTATTAGACTTATTTTGATATGAAAGAAAGACTTTTGTTTTGAAGGGAATTGAGTATAATGTGCGTACCTATGATTTTATTGTCGATTGCGAATGTGATCTAATAAACTGCCTGAGGATGTCATGAAAAAATATTGTCTAAGTGGCTATCGCTTGCGAAAATATATTGGAGTTTCCTAAATCTTTATGGAGCGCTACATAAAGGCCAGTAGAACTATATCCGATTACCGCATGTACGCAAGTTTGTTATCAGTTATCCCAAGAGAATGGGGGTACCAAACATTAAATCAACTCCATAGGCTGTCCTCGAGCCCATCTTGATATCTATACAGGATTAAAGTTATTCCCCTGAAAATAAAATTTATTTCTTCCCCTCTAAATCCACCACAATATACAATAGACCAAGATTCAATCTTCCTTACCTTGTGCATCATGAGCTATCTAAAAAAGAAACTCCCAAATGTTTTGAATTAATTGGGACAAAGGAAAACTATGACCTTGTATAACAGTATTCCATACCAAAAAGAAGCTGTCATACCGAAGAAAAAGATAGTCAGAGTTTTCAAAGTCCTCCCTCATCATCTGCATATAGATGAAATGCTCAGAATCCTTGCTACCAAAAAAAGATGAGGTTGGAAGCCTATTTCACCATAACTTCCAGAGAAAAAATAACACTCTAAATTGACATTTTAGTTTCCAAATTTTTAAGCTTTCAAATAGAGAATCAACATCATCCACACCCTGCAAGGCCTCCCAAAACTGTTACGCTAAGTTCTAAAATTTGTAGCTCCTCCCCTATAACAAAGAAGACATTGATCGGGATGCTAATGATCTCATCAACTTTACTATAAGAATAATACTTTAGAGTAGATCTAGATTTCATTCGCCTAAATTAATTGTCAAATCACTCGTCATAGCTAGAAAAGATATAGCTTCAATATTATAAGGATCAGGTCTTCTATTTACAGGAACAAGGGAAAACAAATGCCTTGATTATATGAAAGAATGAATGAAAAAATTATGGATCAAATATGCTTTTGACCACTTGGTTAATTTTAAGTACTTTCTAATAAGACAGAATAATAAAACCCATCAACTTTCTAATTATTGATCATTCAACTATTGATCAGTTGATTGATGATCACAAATAGCTAATTACTAATCAGAAATAAAATGAAATAGATGAAGACATTCTCAGTATTTGTCAATTATCTTTCAATGCATTAATCTATTTTATTTTGTTTGCTTTGGCATGGTTAACAAAGGAAAAATCCTACCTCAAGAGTTAGATCATCTTTAGAGGCCGAAAGCAAGCAAGCAATACTTTTCTTTTTTCTTTGCGTAGATGGGAAGTAAGAAGTTCTAAAACAGCTAATTATATCTGGTTGGCTAAAAAGCTGGCCTGCCAAGATTTCGCCGCGGCTAGGATAAGAGATTCATTATCTTAAAATGTATTTCCTCCTAAAGGATGGAATATAATTATAGCAATGTATAGGATAAAAATAGAATGTCTATACTTACATCAAGGTGAAATTGCTAGGATTTCAAATTTCTCTTTTGCGTGTCATCATTCGTCATTTTCAATATCTTGTCAATTGAATGCCACATCTCTTGACTTTAGAGTTCAAACACTTGAAATTCTACGTTCCATCCTTTCAATCGAAGTTGATCAACCAATCAAAAATTCATGTAGACGTGGGACGGGTCTGTCGGCAGGCTATGTGTCATTAGATCATGCAGGCACCTCCTCCTCCACATCGACTGATTAGCTACTACTGGCGCTTTCTAACCTCATTCTTTTACTGAAGTTGAGCAATCACTTTCCAGCTGCCCTTTAATTGACCTGTGATTTAAACTTCTAAGCTAAATGGACCGGAATTGCAACGCAAAGTCTAAACCAATTCACCAAGATCCAAAGTCGTGAATCAATCATCCATGTATGCTTAACATAGAAGAATCAAAATTAACTATATTCAAAATATCTGAAATAGCAGTTTGTAGTCTATGCATCTGCTTGAAAGGATGGTTCTAATTAAAGACTTATTTTTCACCCAAGGAGACGGCGTATCCTAAAGAGGTCACGGATGAGTAGCCGCCAGGTTCAAATTAATAACCCAGGGTGGTATTGTTCATTGATTATGTTCCCATGGAAGAACTCCCTGACCTCACGACTCAATGTGCAAAGACAAGGCATCATCTCTATGTTTAAGCTAAGCTTATCTAGTTTATTCTAAATAAAAAGTGATTATAGATCTCCAAGTCTTTTCAGGAGGAGATTATAGAGGTCCAACTTAGACAGCCAATGTTCAAAGAAAAAAGGAAAAGTCATAATCCCCGTCCAGAAACCATTTTGCCTTCACATTCCAAAATGTCATACAAATCACAAAACCATTTCGTAAATTTTGCATGAGCTCTAATCATGAGATATATACTTGATTTGGATATATTGTAATGTGTTTCTCAAGGCTATCATCATACTACAATATATTGGCTAATGTAACAGTTGTATCGTTAATAACTATTAAATAATGAATACAAAAAATAAATGCACTCATGTGTATGGATTTGTGCATGCACACATATACTCATGCAGAAAAAAAAAAAAGTACATAAATTTACGTGTTTGCAATAGCATCATTTCATGCGTAGATGTGTGTGTACTCAGCTGCATAACTAGATGGACATTTTCATTACTTCATGCACTGCATATGGACATCTAATTGTACAATAATATATCCCAATGTATCTGAAAATGGGGGGAGATCTGTGAAACAAAAATGTCCTGGGAAAGATCTACCAAACCGGTAGAAGCAAGATCATTTAAGCACCAAACCAAAGGTATAGTTAGCCGGCCATGGAGAGTGATCCCCATGAATTTCTCACAATAATTGAAAGCTTATGAAACGCCATAGAGATATGGCTGAGAGGTCATTGATTTTTTCCACTTTACTGGGAGAACTGGTGATTCATGTGACCAAAGAAAGAGAAAGGAGGAAAAAACATGGCTGACTTTGTAAAAAGCAAAAGGAGTAAAAGAGGGAGGGGATCAGTCAGCCAGGTAGATGATAGGTGGAAAAGGCTCACTCTCTTCAAGTCTTCGTGTATATAAGCACTCACATGTTCATGAGACACCTGTAGGGGACACAGAAAAAGGAAGCCAGGGGAGAAGAAAGAACTATAAGAGGAAGGAAAAGGAGAGGAGGGGTGGTCTTTGGGATAGTAGAGCCAGGCTACTACTATCATGGGAAGGCCCCCTTGCTGTGATAAGGCTGGCATCAAGAAAGGACCTTGGACTCCTGAAGAAGACATCATCCTGGTCTCATATATCCAAGAGCATGGGCCCGGAAACTGGAGAGCAGTCCCTGCAACACTGGTAAAGTGTCCAAACTCCTATATTAGTTCATTTGCCTTTTTTTTCTTAATTTCCCAAAGGTTGTGAAGATTTCTATCTGAAGTGTCGGATAATTTTCATTTCTCTTGTTATATTGTTCTTTCTCATAATTTGTCAGATTTAGTGTCAAATTCCAACCTTCTTTATGTATTAATGAGTTTTCTCTTGTTGTGTTCATGCTTTGCTTCAAAT